>JAJPUD010027614.1:0-15397 GCA_023553655.1 Myrmecobius fasciatus | reverse complement strand
TATGTTGTCTCATTATTGTCATTCTCTTGGATGAAATTAGTAATTGTGTCTGTAATTTGCTGTTTCACCCATTCATTCTTTACGATAAAATTATTTAGTTTCCAATTGGTTTTTGGTCTATTTTCTTGTGGCCTTATATTGCATGTCATTTTTATTCCATCATGATCTGAAAAAAATACATTTATTATTTCTGCCTTCCTGCATTTGAGTTTGAGGTTTTTGTGTCCTAACACATGGTCAATTTTTGTACAAGTTTCATGGACTGCTGAGAAAAAAGTAAACTCCTTTCTGTCTCCATTTAATTTCCTCCAAAGATCTATCATACCTAACTTTTCTACCATTTTGTTTACCACCTTAACTTCATTCTTATTTATTTTGTGGTTTGATTTATCAAGTTCTGAGAGAGGGAGGTTGAGATCCCCTACTATTATAGTTTTGCTGTCTATTTCTTCTTGCATCTCTCTGAACTTTTCCTCTAGGAATTTCCATGCTATACCACTTGGTGCATATATGTTTAGTATTGATATTGCTTTATTATCTATGGTAGCCTTTAGGAAGATATAATTTCCTTCTTTGTCTCTTTTAATGAAGTCTATCTTTGCTTTTACTTGGTCTGTTATCAAGATTGCTACCCCTGCTTTTTTTTGTTCATTTGAGGCATAATAGATTCTGCTCCAGCCTTTTACCTTCACCCTGCATGAATCTCTATGTTTTAGATGTGTTTCTTGTATACCACATACTGTTGGATTCTGGTTTTTAATCCAGTCTGCTCTCTTCTTCTGCTTTAAGGGAGAGTTCATTCCATTCACATTCACAGTTAAAATCACTAATTCTGTATTTCCTGCCATCTTATTTACCCTAGCTTATGCTTTTCTCTTTCTTATCCCCTTTCCCTCCTTCCTACTATTTTGCTTTTGATAACCACCTCCCTCAAACAATCGTTCCCTTTTAGAGCCCCACCCACCCCCTTTTTCCCCCTTTCCCTCTTGTTTCCTTATAAGTACCTCTATTATTCCCTCAGAGCCAAATCTGATGAGATGGAGATTGACCCAGTTCTCATTCCTCTTCCTTTTTTCCCCTCAATCATTATAGGTTTTCTTTGCCTCTACATGTGATGTAATTTCCCTTATTTTACCTCCTTTTCCTCTTCTTCCAGTGTTATCCATTTTCTACCTCTAATTTCTTTTCCAGTTTATCATATCATAATAATCATAAAATCACAATATTCATATCATAATAATCATCAAATCACAGTAATCATATCATAATCATAATGTAATAATAGATTCATAAAATCACCCCTCATTCTATAAATATCTATAACATAAATATAGTTCTCAAGAGTTTTTTTTTTTGGTTACCTTTTTATGTTTCTCTTGTGTTCTGTGTTTGTAGATCAAATTTTTTATTCAGGTCTGGTCTTTTTAGTAGAAATACGTGAAATTCTCCTATATCATTGAATGACCATCTTCTTCCCTGGAAGATAATGCTCATTCTAGCTGGGTAACTTATTCTTGGCTGTAATCCAAGTTCCTTTGCCCTTCAGAATATCTGATTCCAAGCCCTTCGATCCTTCAAAGTAGAAGCTGCTAGGTCCTGTGTGATCCTAATTGTGTCTCCCCAATATTTAAATTGTTTCTTTCTGGCTTTTTGTAATATCTTTTCCTTGGTATGATAGTTCTGGAATTTAGCCACGATGTTCCTGGGGGACTTACTTTTTGGGTTTCTTTCAGGAGGTGATCGGTGGGTTGTTTCAATGAGTATTTTGCCTTCTGGGTCTAAAATATCAGGGCAGTTTTCTTTTATGCTTTCCTGGAAGATAGTGTCTAGGTTCTTTTTTTCATCATGGCTTTCAGGAAGCCCTATAATCCTTACATTGTCTCTCCTAGATTTATTTTCCAGATCTGTTGTTTTTCCTAGGAGATATTTCATGTTTTTCTCTATCTTTTCAATTTTTTGTTTTTGTTGGACTGATTCTTGAAGTCTTGATGAGTCATTCATTTCCAATTGTTCGATTCTAATTTTTAATGTCTTATTTTCTTCAGTTACTGTTTTTAGTTCCTTTTGCAATTGACCAATTACTTTTTTTGTTCATTGCATTCTTTTTCCATTTTTTCTATTTTATTTTGCAGTGATCTCATTTCATTTCCCCATGTTTCTTCTAACTCTCTTTTATGATTTTTTATGGATTCTTCAAAGAAAGCCTTGTGACATGGAGACCAGTTTATGTCTCTCTTTAGGGCTTTTTCTGGAGTTGTTTTACCTTTAGGGGCCTCAGGATTTGAGGTCTGTTCTTCCCTCTCTCCATAAAAGTTGTCTATGGTGAGAGCTCCTTTTGATTTTTTATTTTTTTTTAAAGGTGTGAGGTCCGTTCGGAAAGAAATTTCAAGTGATGGAGCCATGGCGGCAGAGATCAGACAGGAGTTTCTGTAACCTCCTCTAATATTCCCTCAAACCAACAACATATGAAGCCTCTAGACTGATTTTGAAGCAAAAAAATCCACAATATCTGGAGGACAACACGATTCTAGAAGAAGATACTCTGGAAGAACTTCAAAACAGGTCTGTTTTAATTGGGCAGGGGGGGTGGTCTGCTGAACACAGACTGCAGCACAGGGAGACCAGGGCAGGGAGCTGGAGCAGGGACCTGGAATAGCAGTCGGAACAGGAGTGGGAGCTTTGTGCTTTTCTCACACCTGGGAGCCTTCTCTGGGCCTCTTGGGCCAATCTGTCCTGATTGTGGGCAGGTGGTTTGGAGGGTCTGCCTTTTGTGGGGGGTAGATTGTGAACCACTGAGCCCCTGATGAGCATCAGACGTAGCTGCCATTACATAGAACCCTAGGTTGATCAATCAATCAGCAGGACTGATCAGCACCAGAAATAATTCAATCAGCGGAACTGCCCCAGGGTGAACTAAAGCATAACTGCCCAACACCTGACATAATTTAATCAGCAGAACTGCCCCAGGGCAAATTAAAGCAGCTGTCCCACCTTTGCCTTAAACTAATTTTATTTTTCAATAAATTGGTGTCTTTATCATATCTCTTTTGGAGGGCTTCTTGCACTGACATCAGTTTATTTTCCCATTTATCCTCCAGCTCTCTTTTGAGATTCTGTATGCAATCTTCCAGAAAGGCCTTTTGAAAAGGGGACCAGTGATGGTCCTTAATAACTTCCTCTGGAGTTTTGTCTGAAGGAACCTCAGGATCTGGGGTCAGCCCTTCTCTGTCTCGATAAAAGCTGTCTATGGTGAGAGCTCTCTTTTGCTTTTTCATATTTTTTTTAGACAGCGTGTATATCTCTTTAAGGTTTGGAAAAAGGTGGGCTAAAGCTCTTTGCCCTGGGGAAATTTGGCGAATTAATGTAAGGTGCTGGGCTGGTGGGGGCTAGGACTAAGGCCGAATTACTCCTTAAACAAGGCAAGTCTGCCAGAATACCTGCCCCCAATCAGGGCAGAGTGTCCCGAGTGCCTCAGATAAACTCTAGCTGTTTGGAGTTTGGAGTTTGGAGTTTTTGCCACAATGAGCTGAGTCCCACCCTCACTTCCGGCCTATACCACTCTTTATCCCTCTGTCCAAGTTAGACAAATCTGATGTGAAGTTGTTCAGAGATATCAGCAAGCAGTATCCAAGTATTTCTGAATTCGTTGACTTGAAGATCAGTTCAGAGGCTTATTTTATTGTTGATTTGAGAGAAGATCGGAGGAGAGGCAGAGAGTCACGTTTTCCCACCGCCATGTTGGCTTTGCCCCTGGAAATATGTTTTTTAAAGAATTCCCTTAATACTCCTTTAAAAATGGTTAAAATATTAACAATTCTTTAGAAAAAAACTAGATTTAAGGAATAATTCTTTACGTGAAAGACTGAAGGCATTGTCTCTGAGGACAATAGAGTGAGACTAAGTAGAAGAGAAGTCATAAAATGTCTTAAAATGGAGATAATAAAAAAACAAAATTCACAAATAACTTTCCAGACATGAACATATTTGATCTTCAAGCAGTTTTGTGAAAAAGGTACCACAGATATTAACCTTTTCATTTTATGAATGAAGAATATTGAGTCTCAGAGGGATCACGAGTCATCACATGGCATGTATCAGAGGCAAAATAAAAACCAAGGTCATATCACATCCACCATATGTTCCACCACATTTTTTCACATGATTACTGTGTGGAGAGTGTTTGACATTCAGCTCTATTAATGTGAACTACTATGAGGTTTGGTTTCCATAACTGGAAATACTGTCAAAAACATTTGAAAAATAGCTAGGCTTTTAGGCTTTAAATCTCTCTCTCTCTCTCTGTCTCAAATTGAGAAGGGTTACCTATTTTCTGAATATTTTAACAATATGGATTATTTACATAGGTCTTCACTTCCTTCCCTTCCTCTCCCCAATCAAAAGATTTAGGGAGAGGGTAGCATTTTGTGCCTAAATTGTAAATATATTTTAGCTACATAGTTTGGATTTATACTCTGAGTAATAAATCCCCACTTTCATATTACCTATATAGACTCAAAATATACAGAAAATAAATCCCAATTTAAATGAGTAATATATCTAATTTCAAATTTAGTATAATTTATTTTCCCCTTGGAATGTTACTTCTTCTGCAAGGTGATCTTTCAAATTGCTTCTGCCTCTAAAATTCTTTGATCTGTATCACTTCTTTATTTTAAAACTTCTGTGATTTGGGCACAGGTGGATCTATTCCCTTCATGAAACCAAGACACAGTCATACCTCATCTTAGGAGATGGTTTCCTAATTTGTTTTGTTAAAACAAAACAAAAGATATCATAAATCAGGTGAATTCTCCTACCTTGGACATATATAATATGTAAAAACATAGTCAAGTACTTTACTCTCTTATGGTCTCAGTTTTGAGGCATTATTAAAAGTTATTTGGAGGGATCATGGGAAGAGTTCAGGGAAGTCATTGCCTTTTCTCTGCTATCTTGACTCCCCTTGTATGAGTGTTTTTTTTAATAAAAGATATAGTGAATAAAACATAAAGAAATTATAAAGTGTAAAGAAGTGCTGTCTCTACTATTTATTACATGTATGATCATAGGTAAACTATTAACCTCATTTAATCCCAGTTTATTCATCCTACTTTAAACCTTGAATTATACAAAAAAATGCAATAAATTCTGGATTTTGGAACACATTTTTAAATATTTACCAAAATTACAAAATCTTCTCATATCTATTCCCAAGATTATCCTACTAACAGGATCTAAAAAAGAATAGGCATTTCTGGAATTGAATCCTCTCCTCTTTTTGTTTTTATCTTCTATGCTATTTTGTCCTCTCATCTTTCCAGCCCACTATTTATACAACTAATCTGTTAGAAATCAAGTACCAGATACCCAGAAACAAAAAGGAAATGAAGGTAGAATTAATAATTTGAATGACCAGCAATTTTATGGGATTTTATTCTTGATTATTTGGATGTTTGTCACCACATGCTTCTATCTCTTTGTCCAATTCCAAGAAATTTCCTTTCATTCTAATTTTTTCTTTTCTTTCTTTTAACAGCTAATTCCTTTCCATTTCTAACATTCCAAATGGTCATTCTTTTTTGCAGACAATAGTATAGTATACTTAGAGAATTAACTAAAAAACTCATCGAAATAATTGACAACTTCAGGGAAGATGAGGGAGAAGCCCATATAAATTATCAGCATTTCAATTTATTAACAACAAAGAAGAGCAGGAAGACTTGGAGATTCAATGACCTAAGACAATTCTAAGAATATATGTCGAAAAATTCAATTTCACCTCCTGAGAAAGAACTGATGAAATCTGAATGCAGAAGAAGAATATTTTGCTTTTATTGTCTATTTTTTGTTGTGTTTTTTTCCACTGTATTTTTTAATTAACAAGGCTAATATAGAAATGTTTTTATATGACTGCACATGTATCCATCTAAAATGTATATGAAATTGTTTGACTCCTGAATGAGAGAGGAGAGAGAGAATTTCATTACTTGAATTTTCAAAATTAAATGTAAAAAAAAATTGCATTTAATGGAAAAATATTGATAAAAAGATAAGCATTTAAATTCTGGGTTGGTCACTCTGTGACAGTATTTTGCTGGTTAATTGGATCTCCATTTGCATCTATAAAATAGGACATGGGGTAAAATTGAACTAGATTGTCTCTAAAGGCCTTCCCAGCTTTAAATCTACTATTCTTATATTAATATTAACAATTCTAAATCTGTATACCTGGTCCTTGCCTACAAAGAGCTAAACTTAATAAATCCCAGCTGTTTAAATTCCCAAGGCTCTACCACATATATTAGGATTCATTCAATTGTTCAAAACAGTTTTTTTTTATTTTTCCCTTAAAGAAAGGAAGATCTGGAAGGCACGGGGTAGAAATAAGGTCTACTTGTCTGATGTATGACTCTGTCTCCCTCTCTCCCTCTCCCCTCCTTCTCTCTCTCTCTCTCTCTCTCTCTCTCTCTCTCTCTGTCTGTCTCTGTCTCTCTCTCTGTCTTCTCTTTGTTTCTTTTCTTTTTCTCCCTCTCTTTCTCTCTCTTCTGTCTGTCTATCTCTCCATATATTATATATATATATATATATATGTATATATATGTATATATGTGTGTGTGTTATATGTATTAATGACTGAGAAGCAAAGATACTCAAGTTCAACATATTGCTATATCTCTGATTTTGCCTTTAGGTAGGTAGGTGAGCAAAATCATATTCATTTTAGTTGATTGACAAGGTAATATTAGAGCTGTATTCTAATGGATTCAGAGTGACATGTCTACATGTCAATATGTCCCTCTTGTTTACATGAGGTCTAAAGTTTCCACAAAGAAAATATTATATTAAGTGTCATTAATACTAGCTGGGCACATGCACTTGCTTGTCAACATATCCATAAGATGATATTTCACTATGCTTTCCTGTGAGATCTTATAAAGAAATTGAACAAGAAAAGTTATTTATTTTATTTTTTCTACATACAAAACCATTTTGATCTGACAGTGTGTAAATATTTTAAAATCCTTCTGAATTCAATGAATTATACTTTTAGACTGATACCAAATAATTATTTTGGTTGACTTTTTTGTTGTTTTTAAACAATTGACTTATCAAAAACATTTATTAGCAGAGATTTCTAAGATCAGAACAGCAAGGAAAATCACATAAGCAAAGTCATTAAAGCAAAAGAAACAAAAAAAATTAAAAAAACAGTTAAAAGCAATATCAGTCTAGTTATAATAGAAGAAGTAATCAGGAAGAAAAAAGAAGCATCATCTTGGAGATTAGCAAAGTGAACAGAACTGATTCAGTAGCTAATGAGGATCTATAGCAAATTCTGGAAGTTGTGAGTGAAGTTCACATTGTGGTGTCTGAGAACGATGACTGTAATAGTTATGTTTTGAAAATGTTGAAGGACTACAAGCAGAGAAATCAACTAGCAGGCAGTTGGAGTTATGCAGTTTTACAGTAGTGGCAGATAAAATGAAAAGGTAAGCTGGAGTGCAGAATCAATTGAAAGAGGAAGAAGTGATAGCAAGTGGTGACTAAATGGTATTGGAAACACAAGAAAGAAAGAAAATTAAGCTAACTCCAAGTTTATGGGAGGGAGGGGAGAAAAATGAAACAGGGAATAAATTATAAAATAGTCTTGTCTTTAGAACAAATGGAGCTGTAAAAAGTAACAGTTTCATATTTTTATATATTTTTTTTCCTAAATAAGTAAACACCTCTGATTATCCCTAGGCAGATCATCCCACTTTTGAATAATGCTAACAAAGTTATGTAACTTTTCTTTGCATTGACCCCTTCTCTATCCATTGGTATTATTTCTGCCCTGTGGAATAAGTATCAACAACTCTAATTGTTTTCTATTTACTCTCTTAAATACTTGAATCTATCACGAATGATAATAGCTAATATGTATATAGTAATTTCAGGTTTGTAAAGTATTTTAACATGTTACCTCAAATGATCTTTCTTTAAGTCTTTTATCCAAACTATAGAACTATGATTTTCTTTCCTCACTTGTTCAAAGACTTCTCATTCTCCAAATTTTATGTTTCCCTTTATTTTTTGCATCTGTCTTCCAAATATTTCCAGTTCCTTTAATCTATTGTTCATTAGTATAGTTTCAAATCTTTATACCAGTGGACCCCACTCTTATGTATTCCAGCTCTTCACTGTCTTTCTTGTAATGTAGTATCAAGAACTGAACTCAATGAATGTACCAAAAATTTATGTAAGTTTTGGAATTTGAAAGAATTTTAATTTGAATCTGTCATCTATTTCTAAATTCAAAACAAAAAGGCAGATATGGGACCAATATCAGAGGAACAAATGGATCATTAGAACTCTCTCAAAGGGTCATAAGATGTCTATCTAGATAAAATATTTCCAGTCATTTCTAAGGTCTTCAAATGAAGAGTCTGAGTGGCAACTTCTGGGAAATAGTATAGAAACAATTTCTAACCAGTTACCTGAGATGTCATCTCCGACTTGTATAACCTAAGACATAAAATCATATCATTGTAGGTTTAAAAGGAAAAGATTTGGGGCTTCAAAATCAGTACTGAAAAGATAATCTTGGATTCAAATTATAATAGACATAATGTGAAGATATTAGTGAAAAGCTATTAACTGACCATCTTTTGATGCATTTCATTGCTTGTCCTTTGGTAAAATGGACAAATAATGGATACCAAAATGATGTGAAACTCTCTCTGCTAGTGCAGATTCACTTTCTTTGAAAAAACTTATCATTTTGGAAAGTTATCTGAGAGCTAAGTGAAGTGAGGAGGCCAAGAGAACATTGTATACAATTAATAACAAGATTCAGTTGTGATAGATATGACTCTTTTCAACAATAAAGTAATCTGAGATAATTCCAATAGCCCTGTGATGGAAAGTGTCATCTGCATCCATAGAGCGAACTCCAGAGACTGGATGTGGTTCAAAGCATATTATTTTCTTGTTGTTTGTTTGCTTGGTTTTTTCCAATTCACTTTTGTCCCCTTTTGATCTCATTTTTCTTGTGCAGCATGACAAATAGGGAAATATCTTTAGAAGAATTGCACATGTTTAACTTATATTAGATTGTTTATTCTCTTGGAGAAGGAGAAAGGAAGAAGAAAGTGAGAAAACTTTGGAACACAATGCTTTTCAAAAGTGAGAAAACTATCTTTTCATGTATTTGGAAAAACAAAGTAACATTAAAAAAAAGAGTTCTTTGAGGAGACTAAGAGTTAAAATGGCTTAAAGTCACATACCCAGAAGATGTCAGAGGCAGAAGTTATATATTGATGGGTTTGAATTCTTGAGGTAAAATTATATGATAAAATTTAATAGGAGTACTGGTCACATGAATTGTGACGAAATTGATATGGTGAATAAGGCAAGCAGAAAATGAAGCTAACTCCAAGTTTATCGGAAATGAGGGAACATGACCAAGAAAGAGAAGACACCAATAAGCGTTCTGCATTTACAAAATCAATAGCACAAGTGTAAGGTAAGGTTCTGTCACTAGAAAACAGTTCATGTGAAATAGATCTAAAGAATCAATAGTGCAAGTATAAAGTAAGGTTCTGTCACTAGAAAACAATCATCTGAAATACATCTAAAGAATCAATAGTGCAAGTATAAAGTAAGGTTCTGTCACTAGAAAACAGTTCATCTGAAATAGATCTAAAGATTTTAATGAATAAAAATGGATAAAAATATTCAAAAGTGTGATATAACTGCAAAAATTCTCATTTTACATTTCACTGATGGCAAAGTGTTTACAAATGAAGTGACAATCCTATTGTATTCTGCTCTTGTTAGACCACATCTGAAGCATTGGCTTCTATCCTGAATGCTAATTTTTAAGTATAACTTTAGCACTCTAGAACATATCTAAATGAGAATTACTAAATTACTGAAGAAATTTAAGAGCATGGATTATTGAGCATTAATTTCAGGAATTATGGATGTTTAACATGGGGTAAAGAAGATGATAGGGGAAAGGTTTATGATTGTTGTCTTTCAGTGCTTGTGAACCTATGAAATAGAATATGCTTATTCTGCAAATCCCCAGAAATCCCCAAATGAGTCAATGAGAGAAATTTTCAAAAATGGCAGATTTTGAATGTGATATGTGAGGGGGGGGAAGGCCAATTAAGTAGTTTTTTTCTAGATTTGGGATGTGTTAGCCTTTACATAGCGGTCTTCAGGGAAAGGATGTAGTACTGCTGATCATTCATGTGAGAAGGAGCATTACTCAGATACAAGTTGGTGTAGGTGATCCCTAAAATTATTTTTTTCTTTTATTTTATTAATGTGTGGATAAGCCTGTACATTGTACTTTAATATTTATAAGGGAATAAAAATGAGAGTAATTTTTTCCATATATAGATAAATTCTTAGAAGTAAAGTATCCACTCATGAATATAATTTCTTCTACTATTATATGTGTTTTCTTCAATTGGTAAATTATTGTTATAAAGAATTTGAATCCTCTCTGATGTTTTGCTGGGTATGTGACAATGTTCTATTTTGTTTTGTTCTGTTTTCCTTTTCCATTTTTCTTTTTTCCGTATTCTGTTTTTTAATAAAATGAATACAAAATTTTTTAAAAAGCAGTAAATTATCTCAGATTACTAAAGGAACATTAGAAAAAGACCAAAGAAGAAATTGGAAGCAAATAATTTCTCACTATTTGAAAATATGAAAATAGAATGATTTTGAAAAATAGAAGCATTTTGAAAACCTAGCATGCTATCCTAAAAATTAAAAAAAATAGCAGGCAATTTTGTTGGTTTTTTTTTAGAATAAGGAAATTAATGAGTCAAAGACAATGATAAAAGTCATAATTTTTTAATCCCCAACATAAAGAGGATATGTTGAACAGTAACTAGAGAGCTGATTTCAGAATCAGAAGGATCTAGGTTGAAGTTCTGCCTCCAACATGTGCTGGTTATGTTTCCTTAAGCCATTTAAACTCTCAGTGGTCTCAAGTAACTTCCTATGACTAGAATTTGCTGGACAGAAAATGAATCTTCATTAGTAGAGAGTGTTTCACATCTGAAGGGTCCCAGAACCATTAACAAATCTGATAAAACTAGCAAAACAGCACTATTGACCATTTAGAGAATTTAATCAGTAGTCTATTAGACTTCTTAAAAGGTTATTTACTTTAAAAAGTACCAAATTGTCCTAAGGCATCTCAATCTACAACATAATACTATTTTAGGGACTCCCAAAACAGTTTATGGTTCAAGGTATTTTAATAATATACTATTTTTAAAACTAGCTATGTATTATTATAAATATAAATAATGATGATTAAAAATATATGCTAACTAAAATTGATTCTGATTCTTTTTTCCTTTAAAGGATATTTGCTTTTTGCTTTTTGCTGAGGCAATTGGGGTTAAGTGACTTGCCCAGGGTCACACAGCTAGGAAGTGTCTGAGACCAGATTTGAACTCAGGTCCTCCTGACTTCAGGGCTGGTGCTCTAACCACTGCGCCACCTAGCTGCCCCACGCCACCTAGCTGCCCCCCTTTAAAGGATATTTGCAGCACCTATTAGTTAGACTGATGGATCTCATGAACAAATACACAATTTCTGAATTTGTTTTACTAGGTCTCTCTGGATCATGGACACTACAGATTCTCTATTTTATGTTCTTTTTTGTGCTCTATGGTGCCACTGTTGTGGGCAATCTCCTCATTGTCCTCACAGTAACATTTAGCTCCCATCTGAACTCTCCAATGTACTTTCTCCTTGGCAACCTTTCCTTTTTTGACATGTGCCTCTCTACTGTCACTACACCCAAGATGATTGTTGATTTGCTCAGAGAACAGAGAACTATATCTTTATGGGGATGTATGACTCAGATGTTCTCCATGCATTTATTTGGAGGTGCTGAGATGACTCTGCTCATTGCCATGGCTTTTGACAGATATGTTGCCATATGTAAACCTCTTCATTATACATCTATCATGAGCCATCGCCTGCTCCAAGGATTTGTGCTATTCTCATGGACCATTGGTTTTATACATACTATGAGTCAGATGGTTTTGACTGTAAACTTGCCCTTTTGTGGACCCAATGTTGTGGACCCAATGTTGTGGACAATCTTTTCTGTGACCTTCCCCTAGTGATCAAACTTGCCTGTAAGGATACCTACATTCTGGAACTGTTTGTCATTGCTGACAGTGGGCTACTCTCATTGATTTGCTTCATTCTATTGCTTTTATCTTACACAGTCATTCTGGTTACTGTCCATAATCGCTCCACTGGTGGACTATCCAAAGCTATCTCTACACTGTCTGCTCATATCACTGTGGTGACTCTTTTCTTTGGGCCATGTAATTTCATTTATGCTTGGCCATTTAGCAACTTTTCAGGGACTAAAATTCTCTCTGTGTTTTATACTGTTATCACACCTCTGTTAAACCCCATTATCTATACCTTGAGGAATCAAGAGATGAAGGTAGCCATGAGGAGACTTAGGATGCAGCATATTAACTCCAAATAAACCTTTTGTAGGAAACTTAATATGAAGATGGATGGAGCAGAGAATAGTATGTTAGTTTTGGAGTCAAGGAAGATTAAAATTCAATTAATTCAAATATGGCCTCATATACTTCCCATGCGACACTGACTAAATGATTTAACCTTTATCTGACTCAGTTTAATCATCTGTAAAGTGGGGTTAATAATGCCTACTTCCTAGGGTTTTTGTGAGAATAAAATAATTATTTTTTTTCTTTATTAAAGCTTTTTATTTGCAAAACATATGTATGGGTAATTCTTCAACATTGACCCTTACAAAGCTTTCTGTTACAAAATTTGCCCCCTAGTCCCCATACCTCCCCTAGATGGCAGCATCAGTTCATGCAAGTCTTTCCAGGCCTCTCTGAAATCATCCTGCTGGTCGTTTCTTATAAACCAATAATATTCCATAACATTCATATACCATAATTTATTCAGCCACTCTCCGATTGATGGGCATCCATTCAGTTTCCAATTTCTAGCCACTGCAAAAAGGGCTGCCACAAACATTCTTGCACATGTGGGGCCCTTTCCTTCCTTTAAGATCTCTTTGTGATATAAGCCCAATAGAAACACTGCTGGGTCAAAGGGTATGCACAGTTTGATCACTTTTTGAGCATAGTTCCAAATTGCTCTTCAGAATGGTTGGATCTGTTCACAGTTGCACCAACAATGCATCAGTGTCCTAGCCTTCCCATATCCCCTACAACATTCATCATTATCTTTTCCTGTCATTTCAGCCAATCTGACAGGTGTGCAGTGGTACCTCAGAGTTGTCTTAATTTGCATTTCTCTGATCAATAGTGATTTGGAGCACCTTTTCATATGATTAGAAATAGTTTTAATTTCATCATCTGAAAATTGTCTGTTCATATGCTCTGACCATTTATCGATTGGAGAATGGCTTGAATTCTTATAAATATGAGACAATTCTCTATATATTTTTGAAATGAGGCCTTTATCAGAACCCTTAAATGTAAAGATGATTTCTGAATTTATTGCTTCCCTCCTAAACTTGTCTGCATTAGCGTTGTTTGTACAAAACCTTTTTAACTTAATATAGTCAAAATTATCTATCTGGTGTTCAATTAAGAGTTCCTGTTCTCCTTTGGACATAAATTTTTTCCATCTCCACAGGTCTTAGAGGTAAACTAAAATAAAATTTTTAAAGTGTTTTATAAATCTTAACACACTATATGAATCAAATAGCTGAGGGTATTACATTAAGAATGTTGCTTATAAACATTCTATAAAATATGCTAGATGATATTTAAAAATCCAACATTTCAATTCACTCACATTTCTTTTATTTAGGTAATTAAAGGAGATAACAAATCTCTCGTCTTTATGATATTCTATGGATTTATTTTGTGACAGATAAATAAATCATCTCCTTGTGGTCAACCTGGTAATAAGGACTTTCTTCTCTGGATGCAAAACACTTGTCTATTTTATTATATTTCTTATTGATAAATGGATTGATAAGATTTACACTTTCTTTTATGTGTGATGAAAATAAGCTAGGAAAAATTGACAATGTGTCTTAAGTTGATATATCAAATTTTTTTATGCAAAAGAAAAACTTATAGCAGTCTGAAGGAAAAAAAAGAAGAAATTATGTCTTAGGTAAAAAAAGATTGCATTTTGTCAAAGAAAGGCAAAAAATAAGTAATGATTTGTTCTGGGCTCACTTGGTGATGAATGAAAGAACACATTTCAATAAAGAAAAAAATCATTAAGCATATACAATTCTGCATATGTTCACATCCATATATCCAAGTCACGGGGTGACATTTAGTAGAGTACAGACATTGCTTTAGGTTTTGACTTAAGATGCCATAAAATCAAAGTTTCATAACTGAATTTAATAGATGTGTGTGTTTTGGGTATAGGGTGGAAGTATGGCAGGAAAAGCTGAGGAACTAGTAGAACTCAGTACATGTGGCCTGATGGACACCATCCCAGGTGGCACAATTACTAGGAATAAACCTACCTGAGAGTTTAACAGGTCCCTGGGCTATTTAGATTAGAATAACCATTAACATTAAAATACTACTTTAGCAAGGGTCAGTGATTGTCAAGTTTTATTGGCTCTTAGGAAACAGAGCCTTCTGCAAAGAATATCCTGTATAACCTCTTAAGAAATAAAAATAAAATTAAATAAGCATTATGAGAACCTCCGAGCACTTTCTAGCATTAATCAGGAATTAGGAGAAAGAGGTATCAAGGGAACTAGCAACTAAGGAGCCTACTCTCCTCTTTACCGCTTATAATACACTTTAAAATCAATAGGTTTGCACTTCCTAATAAAATAACTAATTGAGCCTCTTTCTTCGGGCATCTTTTCTTTTCATTCTATACTATTGCATTCTGTCATCTCATCAGTTCCCATAGGTTCAATTATCATTACTATGCAGATTATTATCAGATCTTTTATCTATCCCTAGAGCCTCTACAGAACTGTAAATATCTTATGGACAGATTAAACTACATCCTCATAGATAGTTCAAATCAAAATGTTCAAAATGCTGAAACCTAATTTATTGTCTCCCTCCTTACCACCAAATTCTCCCTCTTTACAAATTTCTTTATCACTGAGAAGGACATTATCAATTTTCCAGATACCAAGATCGGTTTTTCAACCTGAGTCACTCCTCACTTTAGCTTCCCCTATGCAGTCCATTGTCAAATTTTGTCATTTCTAAATTCACAATATATACATGCCTGTCTCTCAAATCATACAGACATAATCCTAGTTAGACCTAATCACTTTTCATCTAGACCAGGAAAACAATCTTCTAATTAGTCTTCCTGACTCATCTCTTTTCCCTCCATATATTTGGTAACAGTCACATGCCAA
>JAJPUD010027613.1:0-11432 GCA_023553655.1 Myrmecobius fasciatus | reverse complement strand
GTGTGTATATATATATATATATATATATATATATATATATATTTGTGGCTGTATTGGGGCTTTATCAGTTGTGTCCACCTCTTTGTGACTCTATTTGGAATTTTTTTGGCAAAGAAATACTAGAATGGTAAAAATACTAGAAGAGTTTAATATTTCCTTCTCCACTTCATTTTTCCAAATGAGGAACTAAGGCAAACAGCATTGTGCAGGCTATGGATGTGTGTGTGTGTGTGTGTGTGTGTGTGTGTGTGTATGAACACACAGCCATAGACACATATGCATGTGTACGTGTATGTGTACACACATTTTTAAAATGCCATAGTAATTTCCTAATATGCCCCTAATGACTGAAGCCTTTTTTGTTGCAGAAAATTACATAAGCAATACTTATTCACTAAACAAATTTATCTGCCTGTTTATTTAAAATCTCTTATTCATCATCTACCATAATTTAGAAATACTATCCATCTTCTACTGAACATCTACTTTTTTCCTCAGTGGTTTTGTACTAATAAAAGTGATGCTTATGAATATTTTGATATACATGGGACTTTTTTTGACTCTGAAAAATATATCCAGCACTGAGATTATGAGTAGAAGAGTATGAACCATTTAGTGGCTTTTTTCATAAAGTTCCAAAAGTGTTTTTTTGGGGAAATCACTCCAAATCACTAAAAGGAGAAATCGGGGCAGAAATCCTAGCCAAAAACACTTTTTTTATTAAAGGAGTCTGGCTTCCTTCTAACTAAGAAGTTCTGGGGTCAGACCTCCCTCTTGATCTGAGATGTCACCTTTCCTCAAGGCTCGATTTTTATACAGTTACACTTATGCTAAAAATAGGACAGCATTTCCATGGTTACCATATAATGCATAGGCTAAAATATGAATACCAGAAGTGCCACAGTATTTCAAGATGGGCAGCACAGAAAATATTTTTGCTGACTAGCTGGCCATAAGAAGGATGATCTATCCTTTGTTTTGGGCAAGGGGTAACACATCCTCAAGCATTTTTATGGGTGGGGGAAACTTAGGAGATTTCCATCATGCCAGCAAGGAATGTGGGTGAAACAGGATAGAGATGCCTTTTCTCAGCATTCTCATGATAATGTAGTTGTGCAAATAGGCTTCAGGCCTCATCCACAAATACTTTCTGTTCTATAAGCATGCAAAAAGACTGTCATAAGAATCAATATTCCTATATAACTTATAGAAACTATGAATTGTATATGCTTATTATTAAATTATTGACTGGATAAATATTACTAAAAATAATTATTAACAATAGTTGGTTGCCTCCCTCATAAAACATAGTAGATTGACTAATATTGATTAGGGTTTGAGTAGGGGTCTCCAATAAAACAACTTTCTCAGTTTTTTCCATAAGCGTTTCTTAAAGTAAAGCAGAGGACTAGTTCAAAATATTTCTAACCATAGCACTGAGTTAATGCTGTGTGTACATGTGTGTGTGTATGAAATAAGAATAGTTGCAGAGAAAAAATGCTTCATGTGTTAATTTCTTATTTTTCCCAGATATGTTGACATGATATTATTACTAACACCAAACAACTTTGATTCCCAAATTTTAACTAATTTTATTTATATATTTTACTGATGAATGAAAACACCATAAATAAAAAGAATGCCCAGTATTTTCCTGCCCTAGGGTACAGCATACTTATAAATTTAATGGTGATATTTTCTGCATATATTAACTTTTGATATGCCATATTAATAAAATTGACTTTAATCAATTAATTTTTTTCTTATAGGTGAGTAAATGAAGTTTAAAATCAAGAGTCTTGGTTGTCAAATATAATAATACTTTATTGTCATGTGGGTGAGTAAATGAAAGAAAAATGTGCTTTTTGTCTTTTTTGTATTGAATACTATTTGGAATTTAGTTTTTAAAGAAGTAGTTTTTGACATCACTGTATTATATGGTGTGGTGTTTTGTTAAGTATTTGTTGATTAGGCATTATTTTTTAAATTATTTTAATAATAGATAAAAGGAGTCATTATATTGAATACTTTAGCTTGTGGTTTGAAATAAATTTTGTTCTTTAAATTATGCTATTATATCGTTAAGAGCAAAAAGATAATAAAATATGTTTATTTCTATGTTGTATCATACATTTTCAATAAGAGGCTATTGGCTCATTAGGATAATTAATATTAATATATGCTGATTACAATGAGAATCATTTTAATTTAGTTTAAAAAACTTAGTGTCCCTATATATTTAGACAGCTATTCAACTTTATTAATAAAGTATTTCTGTCTTATATAATTCAGATAGTTATGAAATAGGGTGAAACATTCAAAAGACTTAATTTGTACAACAATGTTTTTAGCATTAGAAATTATCTAATGGAGTTCAAAATTACTACTCTCATAAAAATTAAATGTGAACTATAATCTGTGTATATTGGTTTGTCCCTTCAAGATGATAGAAAATGTCATTTTAGTTTAAGAAATATTAAAATTAGCCAAGTCATAGACGAGATTATATGAAATTATACTAAAGACTTCATTAATATTAAACACAAGAAAGTAGTTCTACTTTTGTCTGTCATTTTTAGTAACAATTCATATTTGTTTTAAGTTAACAGAACCAAAGATATTTTGATAAACCTAGCTTCTAAAAGTTATGTCAAGTGGGGAAAGTAGCTTGTAACATTATATTTAAATGATAGGAAAGACTTCTTTTAAAATTAATTACATTCATGAAAGATCATCGCGGGATATAATTTGTGGACTAGAGATTTAAAAAACATAAAAATTTTAATTCTCATAAGGTTTGATCATGATACTAATGACTGATGTTATTTTAAGAATGCATTTCAGAAAAATTGCCAGATTTGAAAGATTCATATTTCTCACAATTAATGGGACATTAGAGTGCTACTTCATTGGTTGAAAGTTTTTCTGTATATCCTTGCTTCTTTCCCTCTTCCTAGGTCTATCACAATTCTTACAGAAATATTAAATTATTTATTTTCTTACCTGATTTATAGGAAGTGGTAGATATAGCTTTAAACAATACTTTTGGTCTTATAAACTTATTGGAACATATCATTTGAAAACTAAACCCTAGTTTGAAGGTGAATATAGATTTTAGTATAAAGTTAGATATTGTTTTTTGTCAATACTTAGATTAATGAGTGGAAATTTTAAAAATTATGATTAATATGATATACTTAATGTAGTCATATATTTACATACAAATAAATTTCATATTAAATGAGATATAAGGAGCTTTGTTTATGAAGTGTATGTGTTTCTTGTAAACTTCCAATAAATTTCATGAGGTATTATATTTTATATATTCCATAATTTTTAAAGCTCTATAAACTATTTTGAAAATTTCTCTTTTCAAATCATCAGAAAAACAAAACATCATATAGAAAATAAAATCCTAAATTTGAAAATGTTAATTATTAAATTATAAAATATTTATATTAGGTTCATCAATTGTATCAGGAAAAGGTAATTATTCTTACTTTTGTAGTATTAACAGTTATAGACAGCTAGAGACTGAAGTGAATAAAACCAAGGAAGACATGACTTCTAAAATAGCCCCAGAAACTTATTAACGGTGTGACTTTAAACAAATCACTTTTTTAACCTTAGTTTCCACAACTACAAAATGGAGATAATAATAGCAAATACTTCAGAGGATTGCTGAGTATTAAATGAGATAATATTTGTGAAGTCTTTAGCACAATGTCTAGCACATAGTAGGCACTATCTAAATGCTAACTGTTGTTTTTGTTAGTTGTAGATATCATTAAATAGCCCAGGAACTTCTTTTTAGATCATAATTGACATATTCAGAATTGTATCCCATTATGTTGTCTCTACACAAACATAAAGTACATGATTTTTTGCACTCTTTTAAAAAATAGGTCTCAAATTGCTGTTTCGTAGGGATTTCACCAGTCATCTGACATACAACCTTACTTACTATGGTATTAGCATGTTGATGTGTACATCATAGACAGTTTTTGGTAGGACAAGATGATACACTTTCCAGGTTAAGTGCTGCCATCTAACACCTTGATATTAAAAGGTAACTTTCCCCTTGAAACTCTTCCTCTGCTCCTAAATCCCTTTTGGATCTCTAATATATTCAGATATTCCCCAGAACAAAATTGGTTCAAATATCTGTTATATCCATTGTCATTTTCTGAACTTTACAGCATTATTGGTCAAAAGCACCAAAATTAAAAGTAAATTTCATAATTATATGAATCAGTGAATGAGTTGAATCAATGCCAAAATAACCTGTCAAGCCTTTTGTACTTGAATGCAATATATTACTGAAGAATGTATCCCAAAGAACCCAGGTCATTAATTATAATTGCAATAGATTTAACTTTCTCTAGAGAGGGAAAAGAAACAGGAAAGAAATTTTATTAAGCACTAAGAAGCCAGGAGACCTGATGCAATATGAAAAAAGCTGAGTACTTGAGAAGTAAGAGAATATTGAAAAGCAGATTAGCATAGAAGGTGACAAGACTTTTGTTGCAGGGAAATACATTTTAAGACTGATTGCAGTGAACAATCTGGCTATTATAATAGGCAGTATACCTGGGGAAAAGAGAATGTAAATTAAGCATGTTTACAGAATTATCTCTATAAGAAAAGAATGTTAGAATTTGAAACAATAATAATAATTGAGATTTCTAAAACATCTTTCAAAGGAGCACTTCTGAAGCATTAAGATGCTAAATTCTACATTTTTATACGATTCAGATGTTGGAAGAACACCAACTGGGTATTAGATTATGATACTTCAATCCCATCAATGGATCTATTTAAGACAGAAAGTAGAAATTATCGTATCTAGTTTTAATGTTTAAAGTTTATCTCGTTTAATGTTTTAAGTTTTAATTGGTGAGCAAAATAATCATCATAACATGTACAATTCTTTTGGAACAGACCTGTGATCTCATTATTATGGTAATGTCTTATTGAGGCATTATCTTCTACCATTGCAAAGCTGCAATTTCTGGTCTTTAAGAATTTCCTGAAACACAAAATTAAAGAATTTACCATATACCACACAAGTCTGTAACCGAGGTAAATGTTCCTCTCAATCCTCTATGGTATCATGAGTTTCAGCATGGGCAAATATATTAAATAATTTCACAAAATTTACAAATCACTGCTTGCTTTCTGATTTAAGTGACTAGTTACAATATCTATTTGACATTTCTAATAATAAATGTTTTTTTGATTGACTAATAATATTTATTTCCCATAGGCGAATTCAAAAAGGTAAAAGATAATATGAAATGCCTTATGAACATCTCATTAAATCTTATAAATTCTCTGCTTCTGGAAGATTCCACTCCATAAAGATCTATTATGACATTTTTCCTCAAAGAACAAAAAAAAAAGGAGTTCATTTTTAAAATGATATTTAAAATCATCTTTTTGGGGCAGCTAGGTGGCGCAGAGCACCAGCCCTGAAGTCAGTAGGATCTGGGTTCAAATCTGACCTCAGACACTTAACTTTCCCTAGCTGTGTGACCCTGGGCAAGTCACTTAACCCCATTTGCCTCAGCAAAAAAAAAAAAAAAAAAATCATCTTTTTTTCAGACCTTACTTCTCATATCAGAAACATTTTATCATTAGCCTGCTAAAACTTAATTCAAAATTCCTTCTTATTTTATGAAGAGTTCAATTCAGTATTTGCTTCCGTAAAATGTGACAATTTGCTTAAGTAAATCTGTTCCTATGAAATGAATATCAATTCTATAATAAAATTAATAAATATTTTAGAAAAATTTATCAGAATTCATTACCCTAAAATTATATGTTTTGGATAGTTAAAAAAAAAAAAAGAATTGTAGTAGATCAATGCTGACATGATTTATTTTCTTTCTGGGAAATTCACCAAGTGTTCATTTGAAGTAAATTTCTTATTTGCCCTCCTCCTCAAAAGAAAAAAAAAATAAAAGAAATTCATTTGGCATTTTTTCCTTTTATTTTAGGGCAGTTGTCAGAGTTATCAGATTAAAACTTAACAACCTTCCCACTAAAAAAGAAAATTAGTCTTATTTTAAACATTGCAATCTGCATAATTTTTACAAAGCTCAATACCCAACAGATTGAAATTGATAGTAGTGGTGGTAGTGGTGGTAGTGGTGGTAGTGTGTGTGTCTGTGTGTGTGTTTTTTGTTTCAACATTGCCTTTGTGGTGGTGGACAAATCCAAATTCCCATTAGTTGACTTACTATCAGTTGTGTCAATATTCTTTACTTGATGCCTTCATGGTAAATAATTTTAAAAAGTTAAAGGAATGTTGAAAAGTACAAAACAATAGAGGAATTATTTTGGATTTGCTCTTTTGTCCCCCACTGATTTCATTCACTTTAGCTATAATATAACATTTTAAAATTTTGGAGAAAGCACAAACCTTCTGGATTTATTGTTTGATTTTGAATAAACATGAAAATTATTTCTCTAGCCTAAATAGGAAGTTTGGGAATCTTAATTATGACATTTCACTTGTGCTACCCCTTTCCTATAAATTGACCATATCTTTTTCAAAAAAAAGATGAGAGTAAAGTGTTTTTAAATTAATTTTTATTTTCATTTAATTTTTAAAATTAATTAAATTAAAAATTTAAAAATCATCTTATCCTTCATAAATCATCTAAAAGTAGTGTTCCTCAACACACACAGAATCCAAATTAATGTAATTAGAAAATTTACTAGTTGTGTTTACCTATAAGAATATAATCAGAAAGGTCTTTATATAAAATATTGGAATATTTTGTTTCTATTATTTAATAGTTCTTCTCCAGCAGTTTCTAGTTATATAGCTTTCACAATGTAGCATTTTTGAATTGGCCTCATTTCAAAACAAACATTAAATCTTTTTTAACCTGATGGAATATGGCTGATGGCTATCAATCCAGAAATCAGGAAAATCTGTTTTAAAAAATATTATTGACAATAAGGTAGATGCATAGCTGGTTATAGGAACATTGCCAGAGAAAAATATTAATAATTTTAATTTTATTAAGTGGTTCTCCACTGAGTTTCATTCTTGATTCATTATTATTTAACACTTTTAACTATTTGTTACTTTTATGATAATAATAATGCTTTGCGTTCTTATAACACATTTACAATTTATATAGCATATTATCTTTTCCAAAGTGCTTTCACATTCATCAAATTGTACAACTAGCAATGAATGATGCAATTGATAAATGCATAGCACTTTTATTTTCTTCGCCTAGCATTAATAACTGAAAGTTCTTCCCATCAGAGTTTACTCTCTAACAAGACAATGTAAAATATAAAGAAATAAAAAGATAAATATTTTTTTTCAGCATAATGAAAGAAGAATGTAAGCTGTAGCCACTATGGGAATCATAAAAGGATTCCAGAAGGAGATGGTACATAAATTGACCTATGAAAGACGCTAGACATTAAAAAAAAAAAAAAAAAAAAAAAACTTAGGTATATCAGGAAACTGCCACCTATCCCTGGGGAAATAGCAAAGAAATGCTCATTTGAGAACCCTCTCTTTTAAAGAAGACTTCCCAAAAAACAGCCTGCTATTACTCTATATAGATTAGATTTTGTTTACACTGAGATGCAATTCTAAAAATATTTCTTAAGGTCTCAATTGAAATTATACCATGCTATGGACTGTTCAGTGACTTCCCTAAAATTGTAAACATTTCTAATGTAACACATTTCTAATGTAACAACAATTAACTTGGGCTTATATATAGTTAATAGTTAAGGTAGCATTTGGTCATTATATTATTTATATGATATAAAAATATAACAACAAAAACACCATGCCATTTAACCAAAATTTACCCCAAAGGGAGGAAAATGTACTTTATAGGATTTTTACTTAGAATCTGAGTTATACAGGCAGTAGGTAAAGTAACAGATTGTATAAAACAGCAAGTAGCCTATTTTATCCAGGAACAGAGTATGCTCATTTTTGTACAAGTGAGCATGTTTAGCAATGGTTAGTCCTAGATAATGTCTCCATCAAACCAAAAGAAATATGCAATCTATATACTTTTGTTAAAAAGTAATAGCTTTATCTTCTTGCATAATTATGTCAATGTAGATTTTTATTAATGTGTTGGTTTTGTGGGAAAGGATTATTTTACTTTTATCAATATATAATATTCTAAACATCTTACTATAGACTAAAACTTTAAAAAGCCACTAAGATTTTTGGTATATGCTGTATATTATATCATATATTTAGAACTGGAAGATACCTCAGAAACTATGTAGTTCCCCAGAATACCCCACCCCTTTATAGCAGATTAATTATATATGATAATTTACTATAACACTGGCCTCATTTGTGGAGTCTTATGAAGTCAGGATTTGGTGCTGAAGAATGTCCCTCTGCTCCCCATTAGTAGGTGGCTCACTGGTCAGCCACCTACTAAAACCATGCAATACCAGAGCTAAGCACTAACTTTCTTTTTAAATTTTTTTTTAATAATGGCTTTTAATTTTTCCATATACATGCAAAAATAAAGCATTTGTTTTTGTCAGCATTTACCTTTGTAAAACTTTGTGTTTCAAAATTTTCTCCCTCCCTTCCTCTTTCCCCTCCCTTGGACAGCTAGCAATCCAATATAAATTAAACATGCAATTCTTCTAAACATATTTCCATATTCATTATGCTGCTCAAGAAAAATCATTTCAAAAGGGAAAAAAGAAAACACAAGAAAAAAAAAGAAAAACAAGGAAGCAAACAACAACTACAAGAGATGAAAATGTTATGCTTTGATCCACATTCAGTCCCCATACATTCTCTGGATGTGGATAGCTTTTTCCATTGCAAGTCTATTGGAAACATCTGGAATCACCTCACTGTTTAAAAAAGCCAGGTCCCCCACAGTTGATCATCACATAATCTTCTTGTTGCTGTGTACAATGTTCTCTTGGTTCTACTCAGCATCAGTTCATGCTAGTATCATTTCCAGGCTTTTCTTAAAGTACCTGGCTCATCATTTCTTATAGAACAATAATATTCCATTTCATTTATATAACTTAACTTATTAAGCCATTCGCCAACTGTTGGGCATCTACTCAATTTCCTTGCAAGTTCACCAAGTGGTTGATACAAACATTTTTGTACATGCCAGTTCTTTTTCCCTCTTTTAGGATCTACTTGGGATATAGACCCAGTAGAAACACTGCTGGATCAAAGAATATGTACAATTTGATAGTCCTTTGGGCATAGTTTCAAATTGCTCTCCAGAATGGTTGATTCATACTTTTTCCTCAATGGTTTTTCTTTGATCAGGTATAGGGAGTAAACAGAAATCGTGTTCTTATTCCTTCCCATAGGTTCCAAAAACTTTCTTCACCTATACCTTAGCTCCACCAGAGGGTAAAAATAACTGTTCAGGTTTAGTTATATCAAGCATCTCATGTTCCCATGGCAGTAGTGTGGCTACATATGTGTAGGTACATACATAAGCAGAGATACTTGAAGCCTCTACTAAAGTTCTGCTTTAAGTAATGATTATGATAGGGAGAGTGTCCTACATTTTCTTTTCTTTTCTGTTTTTTTTTTATCAAAGCTCTTTATTTTCAAAACATATGCATGGATAATTCCGCCTTTCCCCTTCTCCCTTCTCCCCTAGATAGCAAGTAATCCAATATATGTTAAACACGGTAAAATACATGTTAAATCTAATATGTACATACATATTTACACAAAAATGGGAAAGAAAATAAAATGCAAACAAACAGCAACAAAAAGTTAAAATGCTATGTTGTGATCCACACTCAATTCCCACAATCCTCTCTCTGGGTGTAGATTTTCCCTAAGAATATACTAGAACTGAGAGGTGCTATCAAATTGGAAAGCTTCATATTTGGGCCCAAACCAGCTTAGTTAAATTCAGAGTTGTTTATCACCCAGTCACAGGGAAATAAAATTCTTTTAGCCCTAGCAACTCTTGAAGATCTCTTATCATGTTCTAAAAAGATTTTGGACAGTCAGTGGAGGGAGAAACTTTGCCAATGAAATGAAAGGTTCTTAAAATAAGAAAAATGTCCTGGATAGTCAGTTTTGGAATCAGAAAGATGTGGGTTCATCCCCTACCTCTGAAATATGCTGACCTTATAATTTGGCAAGTAATTTAACCACTAAATGACTCAGGAAAGCAAAAGAACACCAGTCTCTACAAAGACTGTGAGAAATTGCAATTCTCAGAGTTCATCACACTGATGAAATCATAATATTGTGTGTGTGTGTGTGTTTGTGTGTATACTCATACATACATATTTCCACCCCCACTTCCACAGATTTGTCTGTATGTGTATTAGTGTGTGTGTGTAATATATAAAGTATCTACATATGTATTTATATATATATATATATATATACATATATATATACCATATTTTGCCATTTAGAAATTTTATCGCCTTTTATTTTAGTTTTTTACCTGAAAAAGCTGAGGTGATTTACATAAAGTCAAAAATATTAAGTCCTTGAGTCAGTACTAGAAGTCCCTTTTTTCTGGATTATAGTTCAATCTATATAATGCTGTTTCACAATATGTTTGTGAGACAGAATAAGTAGAATAGATTGGTGGTTTCTCAATCAGGTCATTTATATATTCCTTTTCAAAATTTTTTTCCAGAAAAAGTATTATACTAGTTGAATAATTTCAAAGTACATGAACTAAATTTTTGAAGGTATCTTCTGTGGAGAGCTTTTATCTTCCATTTTTGATTTTGCTAAGAGGAATCCTCCTAAACTGAATATGGATTGCTCTTTAAATATGTAAAAAAAGTCACTTTATCTATGAAAAGGTTGGTACATGGCTAATCATGCTGACCACCTTTTCATTTTTCAGTTTATTATAACAAATAGTGTGGCAATAATTTCACCAACATCCAAGAGCTATGTACTTGACTGTACTCTCTTGGGTCCTTTTGAATCAAGAGAGGTAAATACACAGCCAAAAATCTTACATACTGAAAGCTTTTAAAACAGGAGTCGATTGAACTCCCTCAGACTCTGCTTATTTAAATCAAGATGCAAAACCTTCTATTTATCTACCTTGGACTCTTTCAAGTTAAATAATACTGGCTAAATTTTCCATTAAACGTTTTATTGCATAAAAAAGTACTTGACCTTAATTTTCTTAGATCACCTTGTAAAAATATAAGAGTGATGAAGCATAATCTTTATAAGATATATCTGGATAATTTTAATAATAAATACTTAGCTTTAGTTGAGTGACTTTTCATATCATATTTTGGTAATTTGTGAGCTCTTCTTTATAATTTAGACTAGTGGTATAAATGTAAATTTTAAGATGCTAAAGTCCACCTTTACTAAGCTTTTATCTCACTGCCATATCATTTTTTCTATAAGGTGAGGGTGATGATTAGGTGGTGGTTATGCT
>JAJPUD010027612.1:2756-15398 GCA_023553655.1 Myrmecobius fasciatus | reverse complement strand
TGGGAACTCTTAACTGAACACCAGATAGATAATTTTGACTATATTAAGTTAAAAAGTTTTGTACAAACAAAACTAATGCAGAGAAGATTAGGAGGGAAGCAATAAATTGGGAAATCATCTTTACATGTAAGGGTTCTGATAAAGGCCTCATTTCTAAAATATATAGAGAATTGTGTCATATTTATAAGAATTCCAGCCACCCTCCAATCAATAAATGGTCAAAGATTATGAACAGACAATTTTCAGATGATGAAATTAAATCTATTTCTAGTCATATGAAAAGATGCTCAAAATCAGTATTGATCAGAGAAATGTAAATTAAGACAACTGTGAGGTACCACTACACACCTGTGAAATTGGCCAAAATGACAGGAAAAGATAATGACGGTTGTTGGAAGGGATGTGGGAAAACTGGTACACTAATACATTGTTGGTGGAACTGTGAACAGATCCAAACATTCTGGAGAGCAATTTGGATCTATGCTTAAAAAGTTATCAAACTGTGCATATCCTTTGACCCAGCAGTGTTTCTGTTGGGCTTATATCCCAAAGAGATCTTAAAGGAAGGAAAGTGACCCACATGTGCAAGATTGTTTGTGGCAGCCCTTTTTGTAGTGCCTAGCAACTGGATTCTGAATGGATTCCCATCAATTGGAGAGTGGCTGAATAAATTATAGTGTATGAATGTTATGGAATATTATTGTTCTGTAAGAAATGACCAGCAGGATGATTTCAGAGAGGCCTGGAGAGACTTGCATGAACTGATGCTGAGAGAAATGAGCAGAACCAGGAGATCATTATACATAGAAACAACAATATTACATGATGATCAATTCTAATGGATATGGCTCTTTTCAACAATGAAATGTTTCAAACCAGTTCCAATTGTTCAGTGTAGAAAGCCAAATACACCCAGAGAGAGGGATATGAAATGTGAACCAGACCATAACATTTTCATGGTCTCTATCGATGTTTGCTTGCATTGGGTTTCCTTTTTCAGATATTTTTTGTTAATGTAGATAACGATTGTTCTTGCACAGCAAGATAATTATGGAAATATGTATACATCTATTCAACTTGTCAAGTATTTTAATATAATTAATATGTAGTGGACTTCCTGCCATCTAAGGAAGGGGAGGGGACTAGGGTAAATTTGTAACGTAAAGCTTTGTAAGGGTCAGTGTTGAAGAACTACCCATACATATGTTATGCAAATAAAAAGCTTTAATAAAAAACGTTTGCATAACATTGGAATTAAATATTCTTTAAATGTTCAGTAAAATTCCCTTGTGAATCCAACTAGAACTGGAGTTTTTTTTTCTTATGGAATTGATTAATATCTTGTTTTATTTCTTTTTCTAAAATATTTAAGTATTTTATTTCCTTTTCTCTTAACCTGAGCAATTTATATCTTTGTCAATATTCATCTATCTCAGTTAGATTATCAGACTTGTTGCAATAGAGTTGGGCAAAATAGCACCTAATTATTGCTTTAATTTCTTTTTCATTGATGGTGAATTCATCTTTTTCATTTTTGATGCTGATAATCTTTTTTTCTTTCCTTTTTTCCACTGAAATTAACCAAACATTCATCTATTATGTTAGTTTTTTTTTCATAAACCAAGTCTTAGTTTTGTATATTAGTTCAAAAGTTTTCTTAATCTCTATTTTATTAGTTTCTTGTTTGAATTTCAAAATTTCTAATTTGGTATTTAATTCAGGGTTTTTAATTTGTTCTGTTTCTAGATTGTTTAGTTGCATGCCTAATTCACTGATCTCCTCTCTCTTTTTTATTTATGTAGCTATTTAGAGATATAAAATTTGCTATAGAACTGTTTTGGCTGTATCCCATAGGTTTTCATATGTTGTTTCATTATTGTCATTTTCTTGGATGAAATTATAGTTTCTGTGAATTTTTTTTGTTTGACCCATTGATTCTTTAGAATTAGATTATTTAATTTCTAATTGTTTTTCAGTCTATTCATTTGGTTAATTCTACTGTTTATGGAGTTTTCTTCAGACAATTTTTCCTTCCTTTTCCAAGATGTTGACTCTGTCATGCATACTTCTTATTTCTGTTGTCATTTTTTCTTTTAACTTTCTTATTCGCCTTTTGAAGTCTTCTATGAACATTTCCAAGACTTCTCTTTGGGCTTCAGACCAACTTACCTTACTTTTTGAGATTTTTCTTATGGGCATTCTATTCTTCTCTGAGTTTATGTTGTTATCTGCCCTGTCACGATAGTAGCTTTCTATGGTCAAGATTCTTTTCTGTTTTTTGTTCATTTTATTTACTTTTTTATTTCCTCTTTTTTACTTTTAAGGTGCAGCTCTGCTCCTGGGGTAAAAGTGACACTATCCTACACTTCCTTGCAATTCTGCACCTTCGCTTTGAGCACAGGGGCACCTTGTGTTTGTAAGAGGGTACCTTTGCTTGCTCTTTTGAAGAAACAGCCTATTTTTCCAAGCCATCTGCTTTTATTTTATGGAAGAATTCATCCCATTCCCATTCACAGTTATGATTACCAGCTGTGTATTTTGCTCTATTCTATTTTCTCCCCCATATATAATTTTGTTCTCTCTTTTCTTCTTAATAGTGTTTTTTTACCTACTCCCTTAGCCTGATCTCCCTTCTATCACCCCTTCATCTCTTCTCTAGTTTCTCCTAGTGTTTCTTAACACCTTTCTACTGAGCCCCTCTCTTTTCTTTCCCCTTTCTCTTCCTACTTCCTTATAAAATATGGTAAATTTCTATAGCCAACTTAGTGAATGTTATTCCTTCTCTGAGTTAAAACTGATGAAATTTAGCTTTTTATAATGCTCATTCTCCTCTCTTCTTTCCCGCTGTTATAGTAGATCTTTTTGTGCCTCTTCATGTGATGTAATTTATCTCATTTTATTTCTCCTTTCCTATTCTCCCCATACAATTCTTTTTTTCACCCCTTAATGTCTTTTTCTTTTATTTCATCACATCAGAGTCAATTTATATCCATACCCTTTATCCATGTATGTCTCCTCCAACTGCCCCAATAAAAGACACAATTCTCAAGAGTTGCAAGTATCACTTCACCATCTAGGGACATAAACAGTTTAACCTTTAAATAATATTTGTTCTTTTTTATGGTTTACTTTTTTTATTCTTCCGTTGAGTCCTCTGTTTGAAGATCAAAATTTCTGATTATTGCTGATATTTTCAATGGATATGATTTAGATTTAATGAAAATAGAAAGTCCTTTACTTCATTGAAGATCTATTTCTTTCCTTGAAAGATGATGCTCAATCTCATTGAGTAATTTATTCTTGATTATAATCCCAGGTCCTTTGCCTTTTGTAATATGTTATTCCAGACCCTCTGACTCTTTATTGTAGAAACTGTCAAATCCTGGGTAATCCTGGCTGTGGCTTCTTGATACTTGAATTTTTTTTTCTGGCAGCTTGCAGTATTTTTCTTTGAGATTATAGTTTTGGAGTTTTGCAATAATGTTTCTTGGGGGTTTCCTTGTGGTATCTCTTTCCAGAGGTGATCAATGGATTCTTTCAATGACTATTTCTCTTTCTGGTTCTAGGATATCAGGGCAGTTTTCCTTGATAATTTTTTGAAAAATGCTGTCCTGGCCTTTTTTTTTTTTTTTAATCATGGCTTTCAGGTTATCTCTCCTGAATGTATTTTCTCAGTCAGTTGTTTTTCCAGTGAAGTAAAATGCCTCAATTTCTTCTTTTTTCATTCTTTTGACCTTGTTTTATTGATTCTTGATGTCTCATAGAGTCTTTAGCTTCCATATACTAAGTTCTAGTTTTTAAAGAATTATTTTCTTTAGCTAACTTTTTTATAACTTCTTTTCCATTTGACCAATTCTACTTTTTAAAGGAGTTGTTTTCTTCAATTTTTTGGCTAGCTCTATTTTTTTAATCAGTTGTTTTCTTTAGTCAATTTTGTCCTTCCTTTTCTGAAACGCTGGCTTTTTTCACAATTATTTTTCATGATTCTCATTTCTTTTCTCAATTCTTCCACCTTTCCTAGATGATTTTGAAAATTATTTTTGAACTCTTCTAAGAGAATTTTTCAGGCTTGAGATCATTTCATATTCCCCTTTGAAGCTTCATATATAGGCATTTTGACAATGTTGTCCTCTTTTGAGTTTGTGTTTTGAACTTCCATATCACCATAGTAGCTTTCTATGATCAGGGCTCTTTTTCTGTGTCTTACTCTTTTTTTGCTCATTTTGTGACTTTCAATGTTAAGTCTGCTTCTGGGGTCCAGGGACACTGTCTGAAGTTTCTTATGCTATGAGCTAGGGGTCTGACCACTGGTTTTATACTATGGGGCTTCAGATGTTTGAGGTTTGCTCACTGCATTAGGGTAGCCAAGTATAATTATGCTTGTTGTATCAAGGTTCTGAGGCTCCCAATTTGCATCCTGCAGTAGGACTACAAGTCCCATTGATTTTTGCCATTGACTTGCTGAGGCTTATTGGTACACTGCACTGAGTTGCACTCCCCTTTTACTAATTGAAATATACATTTCCTGAAGTTCTTCTCATTATCTTAAGCTGGAAAATTGTTTCTCTCTGTCTTTATGTATGTGGATTCTGTCACACTAGAACCCATTTAAAGGCTTGATTTAAAGTTGTTTCCAAGAAAAATTGGGGAGAACTCAGACAATTTCCTGACTTCTTTCTGCCATCTTAGTTCCACCTTCAATGTTAAGAAATTTCAAGGGAAGCCCCCAGAATACTGGATGTAAATCCCTCACCCAGAGAACTTATAGGACATCAAAAATAAATTAAAAGGTATGAGAAAGCATGGATGGGTTAATAGGATCATACATCCACATCTAGAAGTTACCTCAGAGCTATTTTCTCCAATAATTTCTTTTTAATGTTGGGTAAACTGGTACAAAGAGGTTTAATGATTTGCACAAGATTAGAGAGATAGTGGCTAGAAGAACTTGAATTCAAACCGTGGTTCTCTGATTCCAATTCCATTGGCCTTTTCATTTTGTGATATTGTTATTATCTTCACTGTTGGAAGATGTACTACAGCAATAAAAAATGCCAATGATCATTTAATTGTTATATAACAAAGGCATTCAACTGAATAGAGTACTGGCCTTGAAGCCACAAGGACTTGAATTCAATTCCTGTCTCTGAAACATGCTAGCTGTGTAATCCTGGATAAGTCACTAAAGCTTTTTATTAGGTAACTATTTAACATTATTCTTTGCAGAGAAAGTGCTAAGCTATCTTGATAGAGGGAGTTCATCAATTCTAAAAAAGTTCACAAAATTTTATGAATGTTCATAAAATGACAGGTCTGGTGCTTATTTCTTTGTTAAAAAAACTATCACATTTACTATTACTTTCATTTTTCAGTATAATCAAAGATACTACTCTATAAGATCAAAGTCACTAGTTAGTGGTAGAAGACTAACTCAGTCTGGTACACTTTTGTCCTTCGTATGTTTTTTCATCCTGTTTACATTCCCCATACTTCTTTTGATATCAATTTCCCCATCCCTTTCAGTCTTAAAATTTTATGGGTCTAAAATTCTAGAATGATATTTTAAAGTAGAATAAACAGTTAATAAGATGATGTTTCTCATGCTCAGAACACTCTTTCCTCAGTTTTTTTCTCCTGTGGAAACTGTGGTCATCCTTCATAAAACAGCTCAGATATTACCTTTTCCATGAAACTTTCCCTGAACTTCTACCAGACACTTTATTTTCTGTTTTTGAACTGTCTTACTACTTGCTTGTACTCCTCAAACATTTTAACCTTTACTTTGCAACATTTATCTGAATTGATGTTTTATCTATATTCTTAGACTCAACATTTTAGGAAGAAGAAACATGTCTTATTCTCATATTTGTGGATGGTTTTGTTTTCCCCTTAGGTTCTATTCCTTTTCAACTTAAAGATTTAATTTAAACATATAAACCTAGGATACCAGTAAGAAAATTAAACATTGGTAGAATTATTGAATGAATTTCTAAGATGGGTGAGAATAATAATGATGACATATTAAGTAACCCTTTAAGGTTTGCAAACCATTGCATGTATTCTCATTTCCTCCTAACAACAATCCTGTGAGATGGATGCTATGATTATCTCTCTTTGCAAATAAGGAAACTCAAACTCAGAGATGTTAAATGACTTGCTTGGAGTCACATTCAATAAATGCCTAATGAAATTTAAACCAATGTCTCTCTGAATCTAAGACTAACTCAATTCATTGGATCAGACTGCCTCTTGATACCTATCATAGAGCCTTGTATATGGTATTTGAATGTGGCCTTAAACAAGTCACTCTCACCACCTATGTTTTCTGATGATATTTCTTTGTGTGTAAAATAAGGATTTTCCTTTCATTTATAATTATCTTATTTCAAGAGGCCATCAAAAGTCAAATGAATCCCCAAAGGAGTGGGAATACCTGTTCCACTTAGTAATTTATAGCTCATTTATTCAAGATCTACTGTGGTTCTTGACTATATTAAAAAGCTTTTGTGATCACTTGCTTTTAATATTCTACAATTCAAAAGTTGACCCTTCATGAAAGCAAAGTAGGGAAGCCCAGATTATGAAATGCCAATCAGCAGGGGAAACAGACTCCATCAGGAGACTTGAATATTTCCCCTCTTTTTCTATGTTTCTAACTCTAATGACCCCCTCTCAGTAAAACTTTCCCCAATTATCTCGATCTAAGAGTGTGAGCAGCAAAAGATTCTCTCATGAAAGAGAAACAGTGTGGCACAAGTGAAAAGTCAGAGAAAGGCATCATGGAGTAATTGCTTACTTAGGAAGCTCTCCCACTCTCTCTTCACTTTGTGAAATCCTATCTGTTTTGCAGAATGAGTTTCAATTACCATGATCCATAAGTGCAGAGGCTGTCTTGCCTTTCTGTTTGTATCCACAGAGTTTAATATAATGTTCTTCATATAGAGAAGATTTAATAAATCATCTAACCCATCTATTATTATTTTATAATGATAATAACTGAAAATGTTATATTGCATAATAGATAGAATATAGAATACAGAAAGACTTGGTTCAGATCCATTTATGACACATTTTAGTTATGTGACCCTAAAAAAACCATCAATACTCTGAAATCTCCCTAGAATAATACATGTAGAACTAGAAGTCATCTAGTGAAACTTCCTCATTTTACAAATAAGATTCAGGTAGGAGTTCACTCAAGGTTACATATGTAGTGAACATCATATAAAATTTGAAATCACTTGCTCTGATTCTGGATGCTTTTCCTACTACTATACTGCTTTTTGCTTTGTCATTAGCAGGTTATAATCTATAAGGGAAAAAGTAGAGAAACTTGGAGTTTTCCTTCATTCTGAAATCACAGAGCCTTTGAATATTCTTTCTCATATTGTACATGAAATCACTGCTTGCATTTCCCCCATATGTTCTAATGCTGTCCTGTCTCTATACTCATTTGCATGTCATTTCCTATATCTATATTTTTCCTTCTCTACTGAATTCTAACCATAGTTTAAGGCCAATGTCAAATGTCATCTTCTCAAGGAAAGCTTACCCAATTGCTCCAGTTGGAAAAATGTCTATATTCTCAGTTGTTCAAGCATTTTGTTTACATCATTCTGGGGCACTTTTATTTTGGATTAATTATTTGTAGATGAGTTTTATTATGCCATATATCAGAAGTAAGAACAATGAGTTGCAGTGGCAAAGAGGCAAATTTAGAAGTCACTTCCAAACAAGTAGATTTATCATAAATTAGAATGGATTGCCTCAACATTGTATAAGTTCCCTCTCAATGGAGATCTTCAAATAAGGTTTGAAAGACCATTAATCATGAATGACACAGAGGAGACTCTCATTCATATCTGGATTGAGCTTGACAGTGTTTAAGATACTTTCTGCCTTTCAGATTCTGAATGTCCCACCTAATAAACTGTAAACTGCATGAGGGCAGGAAACATGCTTAGTACATTATAGATAGTAGGAACTTAATAAATACTTATTGAATTGTATAGAGCAAATGTACATTCTGCTTAAAGGGAAGAGATGTACACAATAAGGTAAAATAGAAAATCCAGGGATGTTGCAGAGAAAGTAAGTGTTCTGGGAGTTCAGAGAATATATTAATAATAGCTTAAGTATTACAAATTAGGGATAAGATGTGGATCTATGATTTCACTGGCATAGGTAACTCACAGATAAACAATGTTCTACTAATTAAGAATGATTCCTTCTCCACAACTTATCTTTGAAAGTTGTCTGAAGCACTGAGAAGTTGGGTGACATGCCAGGGATAGACAATATGTGTGAGAGATAAGACATGAATCTAAATATAACTGGTTTTAAGGATGCCTTCCTAGTCATTGTGCCATTTCCCCTCTCCTGTGAAAGCATTAAGTCTAAATTTTCCTACTTTTCTTGTTACTTCAACAACAGAGAATTCCACAGAGAAGTCACATTGTGCCAGAGAAGGAGCTAGTTTTAGCTTTGGTACCTATTAATCATGTGACTTTAGGAAGTACCAGTTTGTCTCCTAGACATAGATTTCCATTTATGATAAATAGGCAGGGGAGATTATACCTGTCTCTAAGTCTTTGATGGGCTGTCATGTGGAAGAGAGATCCAGCTTATTCTGCTTTTCCCAGAAAGCAAAATTAGGAACAATATGCAGCAGTTACAGATAGTCAAATTTCAGTTTGCTGTAAATGAAGTCTTCTGAACAATTAGAGCTGTTCAAAAGAAAAGTTAAGTAATCTGTCTCCTAAGGTGATTCACCTTATTCACCTCACTGGAGTTTTTCCAGCAGAAATTGAGTTTCACTTGTCTGTGATGTTGGAGAGGGCCTCTAATGTTGCTTCCAACTCTGAATTCTATGATTAGATTACTTCAAAGTTTCTTTCCTTCTATTTTAATTCATATATTTTATGTTCTAAGATTCTTAAAACCTGGACAAACTTCAGTCTGTTTAAATATTCCTTCTAGCTTTGTAAGTCTTGTGTTCTATGGTTTCTTCTAACTCTCACATTTTATTAGTCATCATTCTAATATGTATGTCAATATTACAAAGGATACTTAAAAGGGCCCACACCCACTTTGGTCCTAAAGTGGAACATAGGATAGGAGAGGGGAATGAAATAATGGGAAAGATTATGGACAAAGAATATTCAGGTTATTGACATCTCCTAAAAAGGATCATAAAATCAATAAAGATTATTACCTGAAACAGTTTCACACTCCATTGTCAGTATCTCTCCATCCTTCAATCCTTAACTGGCATGTGTTCCTTTTTTTCCACCCTCTATATAAGTATTGTTATACATTATTCTAAAGTCTTGCTCTATATTATATGTGACATTTGAAAGAAATTACTGAAACCAGAAACTCCCTATTTTCTCCTGTTCAACATTTCAAAAACCCTTTGTCTTCATCTCCAATTCCCTTCTTGTTTGCTACAATCTTTATGGAAGAATTGGCCCTTCGCTTCAATAAGACTGCTCTACTTATACTCTTGATCTATCTCCGTTGACCAATTATTGTACCAATAATCACTTGTGTCCCCCTAATCTTTTTATATATTAGCATCTTCTTTGTTGATTAAAAACAGATTCAAATCTCCTCTAATGTCAAAAAACCAGTAACAGCACTTTGATTCTATCATACACTCAAACTGTTTTTTTTCAGAGAAAACTGTCTATTATTCTTTATTCTCTTTCCTATTACACTTAAATAACTCTAATTTGACTTCTGAACTAATTGCTCTATTGAAATTGTTCTCTTTGAAGTTATCAGTGATCTTTTAATTACTACATTTAGCCCTCATCTTTCTTGACCTCTTTGCAGCATTTCCCACTGGTCACTCTCTCCTCCTAACACTTCTCTTTTTAGGTTACCATGACAGCATTCATTATTCATTATTCTACCTAGCTAAACACTTTCCTCACCACACATTCATTTGCTAGATTATCATCTTCATTCTTTCATTTATAAGTGTAGTCCAATGTTCTGACCAGAACCTTCTCTTCTGGCTCTACAACCTATTCCTTAATGATTTCATTAGCTACTATGGGCTCAGGTATCATTCTCTATAAATGAGTTTCAGATATTTCTATTTATCTCTAGTCTTCTGAGTTCTATCCCCCCAAAATCAGCTTCCTATGGGATATTTTGAATTAGCTGTCCCATAACTATCTCAAATTTAACATATCCAAAACAAAATGCATTATCTTTCTCCCCAATTTATTATTTTTCTTCCCTGGCTCTTGAAAACTTTCCTATTCCTTCCATAGGTACTATCAGTATACCATCCATCCAAGTTGATAGCTTTACAATTGTACTTCTCATTTACATTTATCACCAACACTTGTCAGTTCTGACCACACACCTTTTCACAAACTATTACTTTCTAACCACTCACCAAATCACCACATTAGTTTAGATCCTTAATACAGCTAACCTAAATTATTGTAATAACCTTCATATTATCTCACTGCCTCAATTTCCCTCTTTTGTTCTAATTCATTGAACAACCAACTAAGAAATTGATATTCCAAAAACACAAATCTTAAAGATATCATTCCCCACCATCAGCAAAAAAGCTTTGCTAGTTCTCTTTTGCTTCTAGGACAAATACAAAGTCATCTGCTAAGTATTTAAAGCCCTTTACAGTATGGTTCCAACTTATCCTTCCAGACTTATTACACACTTCCTCCCATATCTGGAATGTATTCCATATTCTTACAACTGCCTTTTAGGAGACTTGTTTCTTCCAAAGTTCTGGACAGATTGAGATATATTTCTTGGACATGGATATTGTGGGAAGTAGCTTTGCTTAATTATACATATTTGTAATAGGGATTTTCTTTTTCTTGCTTTCTTAATGGGGGGGGAAGGGAAAGAAAGTTAGTTAAAATTACCTTGAATTTTAGGACAAATGCCACTTTCTACACAGGCCCTTTCTTATCTCCCATATTGTATTGCCCTCCTAAGAATTTTCTTATATTTACTTGTATGTATACATGTCATGTCTTCAGATAAGATATGCTCTTTGAAGACAGTGACTGTTTTTGCATTTGTATTTGTATTCCCAGAAGTGTCTAGCATAGTTTCTTATATGTAGTAAGCACTTAATAAATTATTTATTGCAACAGTGGATAGACTTCTGAGGCTGGAGTCAGGAAGACATGAAGTCTCATCTCGGATACTTATATAGTTGTGTGACTCTAAGCAAGTCATTTAACTTCTATCTGACTCAATTCCCTCAAATGTATAATGAGGGTAATTGTAGCATTTACTTCCTATGGTGCAAATAGATGATATTTTTGAAGCACTAAACATAATACCTGACACATAGTCTCATAAATGCTAGCTATTATTATTATTACCTACATAACCATGTGCAAACCATGTCATTTTATTTTGAATTTTACCTTCATCTATAAAATAAGGGAGTTGGATTTAGGGTCTCTAATGTGCCTTCCACCTCTGTAGCCTATGTGATTGTAGATTTTGGTTACAGAGTGGGAAAGTTACTTGAAGATGTCTTGAAACTTCAGAAATAATTTCTTTTGTATAAAACTGCTTTGGGATGTAGCAACTATCTCAAAAAGCCAGTTGTGACATAGATATGGAGCTGGAAAAAATCTGATGAGAAAATCCTCCTAACTGGTCTTTATCCACTTCCCAATCCTTTTTGCTCCATAGCCTTTGAATGTAGTGAATTTTCATTATCCTTGGAATGTGTTCAATCATGTGCACTCTTCTGGACTGCTGATGCTGTGTACAGGTGCACCTTTTAGAAATAATGATCATGGTCTTTGATAGATGCAGATTGCAACCTTTCTCTACTACTTATGCTGTTTTGTCTGCCTGACTGATTAAAGGTGGAAAGGAGTAGGGTCAGTAGAGGTGAAAGGGGTGGACTTTTCTTACCCCCTCTCTCCCTGTATGTAGTCAGGGCTCCTGACTACTCAACCTCTGGTTGGCAGGTAAACATCTCATTCTCAGAAGGAGGCTGACAATTTAAATATTCTATAAGACTTCACACTTCCTGCCCCCAAATCCTTATTTCAGCAAGCCTAGGATAGAATAAGAAATTGTATTGTTTTAAATTCTAGTTTCCAAAAAAAAAGGCAATTGTGGTATGATAAAAGGACATTGAACTGAGATTCTTGAGACAAGGATGGATGCCAATTGCAATGCTGTTGTTAATTTGATGTCTGCCCTTGGGGAAAACAGGTAATTATTCCAACCTTTAGTATCCTATCTACAAAACTAAAGTGTTTGATTAAATGGGTTGTAAAGTCCCTTCTAGTTCCCCAAAGTGAGTATTCTTTGTTCTAGAATCCCTTATGGTTTTAAAAATGACTATCTTATGTTCTTTCACCTCTAACACTTAGCAAATATTGATAAGATTTGTAGTCAACTGCAAACTCACAAAGAGTGGAAGGGGAGCAGAAACTTTGGATAACAGAGTCATGAGTCAGAGAGATCCCAGTGAACCATACCATTTAGTTTAATATAATAAAATGAAATTTAATAGGAATAAGAAAGAAAGAAAGGAAGGAAGGAAGAAAGAAAGAGAAAAAAAGAAAAAGGAAGGAAGAAAGAAAGAAAGAAAGAAAGAAAGAAAGAAAGAAAGAAAGAAAG
>JAJPUD010027611.1:0-15401 GCA_023553655.1 Myrmecobius fasciatus | reverse complement strand
TTTTTTTTTTTTTTTGTTCACCTGAAGCATAAAAGATTCTGCTCCATCCCTTTACCTTCACTCTGTATGTATCTCTACATTTTAGATGTGTTTCTTGTAAACAACATATTGTAGGATTCTGGCTCTTAATCCAGTCTGTTATCCGCTTCCGTTTTATGGGAGAATTCATCCCATTCAGATTCACAGTTAGAATAATTATATCTGTATTTCCTGCCATCTTATTTACTCAAAGTTATGTTTTTCTTCTCCCTTTCCCCTTTCTCCCTTCCCCCCTGCCCAGTATTTTTTTCTGATGACCACCTCCCTTTAACAGTCCTCCCCCCTTTAGGACCCTTCCCTCTTTTTTACACCTTTCCCTTAATTTTTCTATTTTCCCTTCTATTAGTCTATATCTTTCTTTTCCTCCTTTCCCTCCTACATCCCTTTAAGGAGGGACAAGTTTTTTTTTTTGATGCCAAATGTGTCTGATATATTCTTTTAAAGCCCAAAGATTTACACAAAGCTCATTGCCCTCCCTTTTTCCCCTCGATTATATTAGATTTTCTATGTCTCATCATGAGATTTTACCTTATTTTACCTCCTTTTTTTAAACTTTATTTTACCTCCTTTCCCCTTTTTTTCCACTGTGATATCCCTTCCACCTCTAATTTCTTTTCTATTGTTATCATAGTAAAATCAAATTATACCCCCATTCTTTAAGGATACCCAGAGTAGAAATGTAGTTCTCAAGAGTTCTTTCCTTTTTACCTTTTTATGCTTCTCTTGAGTTCTGTGTTTGGAGGTCAAATTTTTTGTTCAGATCTGGTCTTTTCATTAGAAATAAGTGAAATTCTCCTGTATTATTTAATGACCATCTTCTTCCCTGGAAGATAATGCTCATTCTAGCTGTATAACTTATTCTTGACTGTAATCCAAGTTCTTTTGCCTTTCAGAGTATCTGATTCCAGACCCTTTGATCTTTTAATGTGGAAGCTGACAGATCTTGCGTGATTCTAATTACAGTTCCTTGGCATTTGAATTGTTTCTTTCTAGCTGCTTGAAATATCTTTTCCTTGTTGCGATAGTCCTGAAATTTGTCCATGATATTCCTCGGGGTTTTAATTTGCGTGTCTCTTTCAGGAGGTGAGCGGTGAATTCTTTCAATGGCGATTTTGCCTTCTGATTCTAAAACATCAGGGCAATTTTCTTTCATGATTTCCTAGAAGATAGTATCTAGGTTTTTTTTTCATTGTGGCTTTCAGGGGGTCCAATAATTCTTAGTGTATTTCTCCTAGATCTGTTTTCCAAGTCAGTTGTTTTTCCAAGGAGATATTTCATATTTTCTTCTATTTTTTTCATTTTTTTTGTTTTTGTTTGACTGATTCTTAAAGTCTTATTGAGTCATTCAATTCTATTTGTTCAATTTTAATTTTTAAAGTATTGCCTTTTTTAGCTCCTTTTGTAACTGGCCAATTGAATTTTGTGGTTCATTGCATTCTTTTTCCATTTTACCAATTTTATTTTTCAGTGAATTTTTGTCTTTTTCCAATTCACCAATTTTGTTTTTCAGTGAATTGGTATCTTTTTCCAATTCACCATTTTTGTTTTCTAGTGAGTTGGTGACTTTTTCCAATTCACCAATTTTGTTCTTCAGTTTTTCATATCTCTTTTTCAGGGCATTATATCCTTCTTGCACTGATCTCAATTAATTACCCCATTTTTCTTCTAACTCTCTTTTGAGATTCTTTATGCAATCTTCCAGGTAAGCCTTGTGAAATGGGGACCAGCTCAGGTCCACCTTTGTGGCTTCCTCTGGGGTTGCTTTCCCTTTAGGAACCGCAGGATCTGGGGTCTGCCCTTCTTTCTCTCCATAAAAACTGTCTATGGTGAGAACTCTTTTCTGTTTCTTACTCAATTTTTAGAGCTTGAGATCTGATTCAAGCAGGGGACCTGCAGCATTTCAATTTGCCCTGGGGCAGTTCACATAGTTGAATTCTGATGTGGGACTGGTCGAACTAAGTCCGTACTCTTACCTGCTCTTAATCCACCCTTTACCAAAGGCAGATCTGCCAAAGCACCTACCCACAAACCGAGCAAAGTGGCCCAAGCATCTCCCAGTTACTTCCTGGGTGCCTAGAATCCGCCAACCCCTGACTCAACCCCGGTTTTTCCGCCCGGCTATGCGTGGCAAATGGCTTATCCCCTGCCCACCTGAAACAGACCTGCTCTGAAGTTCTTCCAAGGTAATTTTTGATAGAAGTGTGTTGTACTCCAAGTGTTTGATAGAGCCCTCACTCCAGAACCATTTCAGAGGCTTAATTTGTTCTGGGTCTGAGGAAAGATCAGAGGAGCTTACAGAGAAGGTTGTCTGCAGTTTGCCATCTTGGCTCCGTCCCCACTATTTTAGATTATTTTAAATGAAAATTTCTTGCATAAATAAAACATATGTAGTCAATAATATAAAGAACGCAGAATAACACAGAGGGGAAAAAAAAAAAACATTTCACAGATAATCTCTCAGGTAGGATATTTAGGGAAATTCCAAAAATTTCCTTTGGAATATTTTTGGAATATTGTTGTGTAGAAAGGGATGAGGATGTTGATTTAGAAAAAAAAAACATGAGAAGACTGGACTTATGAAAGAAGAATTTATATATCTTTAGAGAAATAGATGACAAGCAGAAAGAAACATAGTACAGTCATTTATTATATGTGTATGTATGTATATATATTTGTGTTTATAGATATCTATCTATATCTATCTAACTATATATACACACTTATTTGTAGCTTTCTTTAGGGTGAGAGGAAAAAAATAAAGTAAAAAGTAGATAACAGAAAACAATAGAAAACTTATAAAGAAGCAAAGAAAATCTGTATAGCTTTAAAAACAATGTGTGGTATTTATTATATGTTTGCTTGAAATAGAAAAAGTGTTATGTTGAATCCTCTATTGTGTTCCACTGTGTACATGACATTTTTGTTATTTTGTAGTTTTTAAACAAAAATTACCAAAAATATTGAATGTGGAAAACTATCTTTACATATAAATTCAATTCAGTTTACTAAAAGAAAATAAAAGAAATGATAAGAGGGATGCTTTCAGTAAAATCTAGAAAGATCTATTTGAACTGATACAAAGTGAAATGAGTTGAACCAGTAGAACATTATGCACAGTAATGTCAATATTATAAGATGATCTACTGTGAATTACTTATTCTCAGCAATATACTGTTATACAACAACCCAGAAAGACTGATGATGAAAAATGAAAAAAAAAATTGATTAAAAAAAAAAAAACATTTCCAGAGAAAGAACTATTGGACTCTGAATTCAGAACAAAGTATACTTTAAAAGAAATATTTTTTACTTTTTTAGGGGGAGGCAATTCTATTTTTTCTTTTACAACATGTCTAATATGGACACATTTTTTCATGTCTAGACCTGTATGACATATAAAATTGCTTGCCTTCTTAATGAGGGGTGGTAGGGAGGGAAGGAAAGAAATTGAAACTCAAAATTTTAAAAAAAAGTTAAAAATATTTTAAATATAATTGGGAAAATAAAAAACTTTAAAATATTCCCCACAAATAATAGTCATAATATGTAAAAAGAAGAGTAATTGAGACACTCAGAAGCTTACCTCATTAAAAAAGTTGACAGCTATAAAAATCAAGGTTTCATGTCTATACTTAAAGAGGCCACATATAATTATGAGATGGTATTATAAGGAGGAAAATTGACCTCATGGGCATCACTAACACTTGGAAGGATCATTGATTGAAATTTGGCTCAGAAGGATAGACTTCATTCCCCAAAAAAGTCTTGGCAATAAAAGCAGCAAAGTGGCATTGCATGTTAAAGAGGTGGGCTTGAGTGAGGAAAATTTAGAAACCAGAAGGGGCAAATATGGTAGAAACATTTAGTTAAGAACTGTGGTGGCAGAAATCAAGAGAAAGAGGAGGGGAGGGGAGACCAGGTGAGGAGAAGGAGTAAAGGAGAGAGATCTTCAGAGAACATGTATTGAAATGTCATTTCTTCAACTAGGTACTTGTACAGGTGTGTTTCTGTACTTTTCTGGTTCCTTAATTTTCATTTTATGGAATGAAAGAACTAAAGTTATTATCTTTAAAATATTTTCTAGTTATAAAACTCCAAATCCACAAATCATCATTTTTGAATCCTGCATCACTTATTCTCACAAATACCTAACTTGGTGTACTTACACTTGATTTTGCAGTTTTGATGTCTGGTTTCTTGGCCATAGTGCGCTTAATTTGTCCTGTTTGGCTTAATCTGCTGTTCATGATATCTCACTTCAAGTAGGTTATGTAGTATTTCCCCTTTCTACCACTATCCCATTCAATTTGTAATTCCAAATTATATATTATTTTAAAGTACTTTGCAAACCAAAAACACTGAATAAGGGCTAAATATTATTTCTGATCTCCTTTGTCCCCAATTGCATTCCACTCTTTTTCCCAAAAGGACTCCTAACAATAGCTCCATCCTGGAGGCATCTGGGTATTCAAATAAGAGGTATGCTGGTAAATATTTAACCATTGAATCTTTTAAGGAAAATTTTATATGTCACATTTAAAAAATTTTTTAAATTATCTCCATCACTTTTTAAAGTCTAAACAATCAGCAAAATACTACATTAAGTACTGGTTTGTGTTTGCAGATTTTCAATGCATAACTACTTATACTGAAGACTTAATGATTGCTCACAAAATTTAACAATTTACTCAGCAGATTGAGTTGGTCGCAACATTTCTATTCTAAGCCCTTTCTTGTATGCCTACAGACTTCTGTAGTTAGTCATCTTCTTCCTTCATTTGATGGATTACAACACATTTTCTATCCCTGGTCCCATCTTTATATAGAGAGAATTGCTATAGGTGTAGCTGACAAGTACAAAATATTGAGCATGTAGATAGAAAGAGTACATAAACAGCTTGGATATTTTATCTTTCTCAGTAGCATTGTATATATTCTTCCTTGGAGAGAGTTTCTACTTCATTAACTTTCATTATAGTAAAACCTTAACCCGCCTTTTTTGCTTCTTGGATTTCCCTGTTCCTATTCAAAGAAAAAATGCTCCATTTTAAGTAGCAGCATCTTATATCTGTAAGCCATTAAATAATTAATAAAAATGATCAAACAGTAGAAAATGATTTGTAGCTGGCTCAGAACTGGCTGAGATTTGAAGACATCAGAATTATTGTACAGCATCCCCTTTGCACCATTTTGGATTCATCTTCCTCAGACAGCAGGTACAGTGCATGTTGTAAAACAACAGCATATGGTGAGATATAAGAAAGCAATTGAAATGAGCTCAATGGTGAATCAAGTATAGGTTTTTTTTTTCCTTTTCAATATAAATGATAAATTACTATAAGAAATGGGATACAGAATATTTTGAAGAAAAATATAATGGAGATATCCACTGTGAAACATAGTCACTGGATATTCAGAAAGAATTTTCAATGGGTATATAAATTTAGCCTAGGCTAAAAACATTGTTTCCTCATGGATTTGGAACATATACAGAAACACAAATCCTGAGAGCCAAGAAATGTATAAATATACTAAACTCTTACATGCTCAGATAAATTGTAAAAATAAATGGTCATCAACAATATCAAATGTAATTTAATAATAATCTTTTCATTCAACATTTAATAGCTTCCAGATGGCTTGATATATCTCCAAAAATAAATATAGTATAAAAATTATAGAATATAAGCAAATAGGTAAGTATTTTTTCACAATAGATGCAAAGTCCTGATGAAATATACATACAGGTTTTAGTTTATTTATGGCACTTATCTACCACACATAAATTACATACAAGTATAGACTTTACCTAGATATGTATTCAAACTGCTCCCGAAATTCCACCTCTTTCATGGAACCTTTTACTCCATGATTTTTTCTCCTTCCCTTCCTGCACTCCCTGATCTTCATACATCAGGATTTATGTTTGCATTAAATTGGATATTCCTAGGTGGCAGAAAGCATATATTTTTAATTTGCTTTATACAAGGTCAAGGGTAAATCCAAGTAATATTCATAGTAATTGAAGAAATTCTTGAACTGCCGGTAATACTTGTGAATCCTCAATGCCAACCAAACTTATGATACCCATATTTGTAATCTCAGAATCATTTTGTAATTTTTCATCTCCCTCACTTCCACATTCAATCAGTTAACAAATCTTGATTATATTCACATTTCTCATACCCATACCTTTCTATAAACTTATACATTTGCCATTTTGCTTGATGTCACTAGCATTATCTCATCAGAGCTGTTGTAACAGTATATTTCTAGTTTCTTCTCTTTTCTATCTTCTACACAACTACCAAGTAATCTTCCAAAGTAAGCTGGCTAATATAACAGGTTCCCTATTGTCTTTTGGATTATTAATCTTTCAATCTGATATTTAAAAACTTTTAAAACTTGAATTCTGCTTATATTTCTGGAATTTTTCCACATTGTATCTTCTTACATTCCTCTCTACTGGACTACTTGTGATTCCTTGATCTTGATTTTCAGTTCTCTATCTCCAAATTTTTGAACAAGCTCTCCCTGGTGAGTAGAAATGAACTCTTTCCTCTGCTTCTTGGTATTTACAATTTCCTTCAAAGTTCAAGTCTTATCTTATCCCTTCAAATACTAGTGCTTTTTGCTTCTTCAAATTATTATGTATACATTTACTTGAGTACTGTGCAATGTAAGGTCCTTGAAAGCAAGGACTGAATACCAAACTTTTGATTCCACAGCCCTTAATATTGTCTAACATGTTGTTGACATTTCATTCAAGCTTGCTGAATTAGAACTGGAATCCTTTGTGTGTGTGTGTGTGTGTGTGTGTGTGATGCACCCTTTTGGCAATCTGATGAAATTTATAGAAGTCAATTTAGAATAATGTTTTTTTAAATTCATTAAATTAAATACATAAGATTATGAAGGAACCCAAATTTATTGAAACTATTATTATTATTAATCATCATTTCAACAACATATCTTTTAAAATTTGATGAACTCCTGGACTATTGCTTAAGAAACCTTGGATTAAATTAAAGTGTTTGAGGATCTACTCATTTGCCATGTCCTTCATTATATGAAGCCATGTAGAGGTTATTATATAGCTTCATAGCTTCTTTTAAGATTTAAGTATAGAAGCCTGAAAGGGATAAATCTGAGGATTGGACTTGTGATTTAATTGGAATAAAAAATGTATTCCTGGTTTAGCTTGTTTTACACAACATCAGTTCTTGTAAATTGTTCCAGGCTTTTCTCAAATCAGCTTATCATTTTTCATAGAACAATTATCCATTGCCTTCATATATCACATGTATATAATGTCCAGCCTTTCCCCAGTTGATGGGAGTCTACTCATTTTCCAATTCCTTGCTACCACAAAAAATTTGCTACATTTTGGCACATGTGGTTCCTTTTCCCTTCTTTATGATTTCCTTGGGTTATAGAATGAGTAGTGTCATTGCTATTTCAAAGTATATGCACAATTTTACAGCCTTATGGACATAGTTCTAATTTTTTGTCCAAAGTGATTGGCTCATTTCACAACTCTCCCAACAATGCATTAGTGTCCCAGTTTCCCCACATTCCCTTCAACATTTAACATTGTCTTTTCTTGCCGTTTTAATCTGAGAGGTGTGAGGTGGTGCCTCAGAGTTATTTTAATTTGCATTTCTCTAATCAATAGTGATTTAGAGCATTTTTTCATATGACCATATATGTCATCATTCTCATCAGATCATTTGAAAATTACTGTTCACATCCTTTGACCATTTATCAATTGAGGAATGACTTGTATTTTCATAAACCCAGGTCTTTTTGTATTTGAACCCAGAGTTCTCCCTAATACACTATGTGCCCTTATAAACATATTATTGATATAAGATCAATAAACTTATGGAACTCCAATGGGATTTCTTAGAAAATTATTTTGAACATGATTAAAATATTTGGCTGACAGTTTTTGAATGTCACTAACATATAAGTGTCTATTTAAGTTAAATTTCCTCAAAATTGATATCAATTAAAATGTATTAAAATACAGTGGGTTTTCAACATGTTCAGTGTGAACTTATTCTAAATTTTTTGTCACATGCTGCTGATTTGAGAAATCATTGTCATCATTTTCACTTGTCAAAGAGTATAGTTATCTTTTTACATATGCTAATAACTTCTCATTTTTATTGTGGCCTTCATAAAATTTCCCAAAACTTAAAGCTACTTGATTGACATTGGATATTTTCCTATTATGAAATCCTATCTTATGAGAATGGGTTATTTGCCTTATTATTTAAATGAGTACAGACTCTGGGATATGAAATTCTATTTGCTTTATTCAAAAATTATACTTTGTGAATTTGCAACTTTCTAAAGTCATTATTAACTACTTTACTTCTATGAAAACACAAATAAATACAAAATTAGAGATGTTGATTCCAATATGACAAAGTAAACAGAAAAGGAATGGATCATTTAAATTTCTTTGATCCTATCATATTCATACTTTGTTTGGGATCTTAAAAGTCATCTATTCTACTCATTTGACAATTAAGGAAGCTGAAGTCAATGGAGTTGAACCAATTAGTCCAATCTTACATTGATATTGAATGGCAGGATAAAGAATGTTAATCCATATCTTCTGATTCCAAATCCATCACATATTCTATTCAAACATTCTTTCTTTATGCAATTTGTTATGGGATCTACTGCATTTCAGGATTCTGTATTCCCCAAGCTCCTTGAATCATTTAATAGTAGAAAGAAAATAAACCTACTTTTCTTTCATAGCCATATTCTGTGCCTATAACTCACAGCAGGTATGAGTAATCAATGGATTTGATAAATTTCCTTCATCACTCTGAAAGCTATGCAGATTAAGGAATAGGTCATCCCAGGTGAGTATCACCATATGGCAAATGGCCATAGATGTTACCAAGCTATACAATAATGAGACATACTAGTAATGTCTAAAGTGAGACATGTCATTAGGATATTTATTGAAATTCATAATTGTATAAATAATTGTTGAATTCAATTAGATTGAATAATAGTTAAATCCCAATCTCCAGCTTCCTCAATGGAGAAGAGTAGCCAAACCCTCAGACATCCTTTCCATTTGTTTTCTTATTCTATTCTTTCCACTTGAAGGAAAGTGACAAAGGGGCCCAGTAACTAGGTATCTTTTATCTGCTCCTAAATGTCTTCAATCTTTGCCAGCAAAGATTTATTTTGCTTTATATTCTACTTTATATTGCCATCCCAAACTCCCAAGGAGGATATAGGGAATCTGCTGCAAAGAGAGACAATCTACCCTTTGAATTCATATCTTTAATCTTCTACTATACTTGTATTTTCAGCGAAGAAGATAAAAGTTACTGGAAAAAAGAATTATTTTTCTTACCTTGGAAGTTCAACTTCAATCTCCTGTTTCATCCTTTCATGCTTAATCATTGGACTTTGAAGGAAAGAGTTATAGTGAATCAAGACTTCCCATTTGATCATCTAATCATGGGCCTTCCATCTTAAACTGTCTCAAACCTGATTTCCTTTCTCTTCTAGGAAGAGGACTGAAGAAGTCTTACATCTGGTCATACCCTATATATTCCAGTGATTCTGAACATGTTTATGTTAAACCCCATCTCCTAAGCTCCAACTTCTGATTCCTATTTCCATACCATTCAATTTCAATCCCAAAGTTTCAACCACCACCCATCCCTTCTATTGGGCCCTGTAGAATGTTTGTCCCAAGGGCAATAAATTTCCATACATCTTAATTTTTTTTCCATTTACCACCTCTGCTATATTCTAGTTCTTATCTATATCACCTCATCTTTGATGATGCAGCTCTCTGACCATTTTTCGCTTTATTGGCTGCACCTATTCATTCCTCTCAGTTTACTGATCACGGTGAGGGAATGGAATACTTCTTATTGCTTATTGCCATTTCCAGGTTCTTCTCTTGTCTCCATTGCTCATTAACTTTACTTCTTTTGAGGTTCATGCTATTCAAATTTATCACCTAATCAAAATCCTAATAACAATTGTCCTTAGATCTTCAGGTTATCTCCCTGCCTTCCTCAAAGAGTTTGCTACATGGTTCAAGTTTTGTTACTCCTTTACACTCCCTGCCCTAATATTAAGAGACTTGAACATATATAGTGACTCTTCCCTCAAATACCATAATTTCTCAGTTCTTTATGTCCTGTTTCTCCACATGCAACAAATATGGTCATACTTTTAATATTGCCCTCAGCTACAAATGTACAGTCTATACATTCAAGAATTCTAAAATCCCTGTATCCAACCATAATCTATTGCTTTTCTACCTCTTTATGCCTTTCCTTGTAAAATCATATTCTTCATTTACACTATGACCTCCAATTCCTTGATTCCTCAATTCTCTCTCAGATCATCTCCTTCACATTAGCCTCTCACTCTTTTTCCCCCTTAATGACTTAATTCAATGCCACTGTCCTACTTTCTTAAATCTCTATCACTTTTATCATTTAGCCTACCATGTCTTGTTACATTTCAGTCTTGATCACTCTTCATTCTGATTGTTATCTTTGCTCCTACACATAAACTGCTGAATAAAGGCAGAGAAAATCAAGCATTCTTCTGATTTCATCTACTACAAATTTGTGTTATACAAGCTCAACTGAATCCTTATTTGTACTTCTACAACTGCCTTGTCAACTGTCTCACTCTACACAAAAGCTATTTTAAATCTTTTCAATCTCCCTTAAACTTCCCATGGTCCCCACAATCCCATCAGCTGAAAATCTTGCCTCATATTTTACAAAGAGGCTGTTTTCCATGAGTTTTTTTCTCTCCTTTTCTTCATCTCTAATCATTTAGTCACATCCTGAAACCTTCAAACTCTATTTCACTCCTTCTCCTTCACTTCTACTTCACATGATGAAGTGGTTTTACTCCTATCTAACTTCAGTTTTCTCTGCTGGATCTTCATCCAGATCATGTATAACTGGAGGTATCCCTCAGGGTTCTGTCCTGGGTCTTTTTCTTTTCTTCTTCTATACTATTTTACTTGGTGATCTCATCAGTTCCCATGGATTTAATTACTATCCCTATGCTAATGATTCTCAAACCTGCCTAAGTTGCAACTTTTTTCTGACCTCCAAATGTCTTTTAGATATCTTAAACTCAACTTGTCTGAAACATAATACATTATCTTTTCTCCTAAAATCCCTCCACCTCCTACACTCCATATCACTGTAGAAAGGAACACCATCCTATCAGTTTATCAGCTCCCAATTTAGTAGTCATCTTGGTCTCCTCACAATCTCTAACCTCCCATTCCAATTGCCAATGCCTTTCAATATCACTTTGTGACATCTCTTAACTATGTCTCCTTTTTTTCTTCTGGCATTGCCCTCATCCCAGGGCAGGCCCTCATCATCTCACACTGGGATTATTTTAATAGCCTACTATTTCTCCTCACTCCAATCTATTTTTCATTCAGCCACTAAATTGATTTTCCTAAAGCACAGATCCAATCTCACCTCTCCCTCCCCACAAACTCAAGACAATCCACTGGCTCCCTATCAACTATAAGATCAAATACAAAAGTCTCTGCTTGTGTCCCACTCATACATTTCTAGTTTTCTTGCACCTTGTTCATCATCATGTATTGCACAATCCAATGACACTAACTTCCTGGTTATTCTATTAGAAAGACACTCCATCTCTCATCTCTCATTTCTAAGCATTTTCTCTGTCTTCCATGCCTGGAATGTTCTCTATCCTTATCTCTGCCTATTTGCTTCCATGGCTTCCTTCAAGTCTCCTATAAAACCCTATCTTGTACAGAAAGCTTTTCCTAACTCTGCTAAAAATTAAGCCTTTTCATTATTAATTATTTCCTATTTCACTTGTATCTACCTTGTTTGCATTTGTTTGTTTTAGATTGTGAGTTCTTGAGAATAAGGACTGCCTTTTATTTCTTTTCATAGCCCCATTATTTGGCACAGTGCTTGCCACATATTGGGCATTTAATAAATATTGATCGGATAATTTATTGATATTCTAGTTTCCTTTTTTAAAAAATAATAGCTTTTTATTTTCAAAATACATGCAAAGATAATTTTCAACATTCACCCTTGTAAAACCTTGTGTTTCAAATTTTTCTCCTTCCCTTCCCTTACCCACTCCCCTAGACAGCAAGTAATTTAATATATGCATTGGTTCTATGTTTGAAGTTTGGGGAGCATTTTTCAAAGATAGTACATTTGAAATTCAACATATTGTATATATATATACATATATATAAATATATATGTCAATAAAATATGAATATATATCAACAATTATAAAATCTCTTTATGATCCATGAAATAAAGGAAAAATGCACTTTGAGATCACTCATATTGATAAAATATGGAAATATTGTAGGAAGCACAATTTGCATAAACTTAGGGTTAGTATCTTTATTGTGAATGTGTCACAAACACCCATAATCTTTATCAATATACTACAATATTGCTGTCTGGAATATGATAGTACATAGGATCCCAATTTCAATATTCCTTACTGGAAGGGATATGTTTGTCTAATTCAACATAATTTAATAGATGAAGAAACTGAGGCCCAAAGAAATTAGGTAATGTGTCCAAATTTGCAACCCAATCAGACTGGGATTTAAACTCAGATATTCCAGCTTCAAACCTATCACTTGAAATATATAATGTTTTCTAGTGCCAACCCCAACTCTAATATTCCTCAAAAGAGCCTAAAATTTGTGGAACAGTTTTAAACTCTCTTCCATAACTCTGGGAAATTTTTTTCCCCCTGGGCCTTTGGTTGAAGGCATTGGATTAGGTCCCTCCAAGTTTTAAAATTAAATGAGAATGTGAGCATATAGAAATTTTACATATTACAAATGGGCAGTGGCCAAGTTCTTACCTATGGTAACATAGTGTCAATACATTCAAGAAATTCATATAAACATTACCCTGCTAGAATTAAACCTTTTCATTATTAATTATTGCCTATTCATTTGTATCTATCTTGTTTGTATTTATTTGTTTGTTTTAGATTGTGTCTTCTTGAGACTGAGGACTATCTTTTTTTTTTTAAATTTTATTTGCATAACATATGTGTGGGTAATTCTTCAACAATAACCCTTACATAGCTTTCCGTTACAAATTTTTCCCCCAACTCCCCACCCCTCCCCTAGATGGCAGGATATCCACTTTTTTTTTTTTTTGTTAAAATATTGGTAAATAGAATATATGTATACATATTTCCAAACTTGTCATTGTTGTGCAAGAAAAATCTTGTCTACACAAACGATATATCAGATAAAGGAAACACAATGTAAGCAAACATCAATTAAGGAGTATGAGAATGTTATGTTCTGGTCCACATTTCACATCCCTCTCTCTGGGTGTATGTGGCTTTCTTCAGTGAACAATTGGAGGTGGTTTGAAACATTTCATTGTTGAAGAGAGCCATGTCCATCAGAATTGATCGTCATATAGTACTGTTGTTGCCGTGTATAATGATCTCCTGGTTCTGCTCATTTCACTCAGCATCAGTTCATGTAAGTCTCTCCAGGCCTCTCTGAAATCATCTTGCTGGTCATTTCTTACAGAAAAATAATATTCCATAATATTCATATACCATAATTTATTCAGCCATTCTCCAATTGATGGGCATCTTTTCAATTTCCAGTTTCTTGCCACTACAAAAAGGGCTGCCACAAACATTTTTGCACATGTGGGGCCCTTTCCCGACTGAGGACTATCTTTAATTCTTTTCATAGCCAATTGCTTAGCTCACTGGGGAATGAGTCATATTGATGGAGCAAAGAGGAAGAGCCAAGGACCACAATGCTAAAAACTGTTACTTAGAAGCCTTGTCACCAGCTTGCTTTGCCAACTATGTGTCACACTTGAACTAGGAGTCAAGAAGACCTGACTTAGACACTTAATAGCTATTTGGTCATGTAACCTCTACTTGCCTCAGTTTCCTTAACTGTAAAGTGAGGGTAATAATAGCTTCTACCTCCCTGAATTATTTAGAATCAAATGAGATAATATTGCAATGTGCGTAGCATAGTGTTAAATTATGTACTCCTATGGCTTATCATAACTTATTTAATACATAAATATATATATATATATATATATATATATATATATATATATACATGTATAATTAAAAACATAATTGCACTTCATTGATATAACTATCTGGGGATAAAGCCAAAATGGCGAAGAGCACACATTTTTTTTTCCTGATCTCTTTCCATGACCCTCAAACTAACTAGCAAATCAAGCTTCTAAATTAGTTCTGGACTAGCAGAACCCACAAATATTGGGAGTGTAACAAATTACCAGCAGAAGATAATTTCAAAGAGCTCCAGGAGAGGTATGTTTCAATCCGGCATGGAGGGAGGTGAGTCTTAGCTCACTTTCAAGCAAGTTGAGCACAGATGTGAGCGCACAGTCCTGGGATGGTGTGGGTTCCACATGCTAGAGAATCTATGGGAAAGAATCTACAGCAGTGTTGGCTGCTTTGCTCTGGTTGCAAGCTAGTAGATCAGCAGAGAAATTATAAAACATCCAATACAAACACAAAAGTTAAATAGTGAATCCCCAAACACCAGATCACACTGGACATGGCCATGCCTACCCAGCACTGGAAGTCAGTCAGCACTGACTGAGCACAGCTGCTGAGCACAAGCACCACTGCTTGTAGAGGAAACGTGGACTATTTCCCTTGTCCTAAAAGCAGATCTCAACTTTTGTTATTAAAAAAAACAAAAAGAACTCTAACCATAGGTACTTTTTATTGTGAAAGAGAAGAATAGATTTCAAACCCTGAGGAGAATAAAAACATCATCTCCAGCTGAAGCCCCAGAAGGTGATATAAATTGGTCCCCATCACACAAGGCTTTCCTAGAATAAATGAAAAAGGATATTTGAAAAGAGCTAGAAGAAAAATGGGGAAAGGAAATGAGAACTTTGCAAAAGGATTTGAATTATGAAACACAGAAATTATCTGAAAAAAATTAATTACAAAATAGACTTAATGAAATGGAGAAAGCATATAACTCCTTAAAAATAGGTTTGATAAAATGGAAGAAAAAAACAATGTCCTGAAAAACAGAATTTGTGAAATGGAAAAACAAAATGACTCCTTAAAAACAGAATTTGTGAGATGGAAAAAAATCATAGAACAAAACAATTCATTTAAAAATTCAACTGGACAAATACAAAAAGAACCAAAAAAAGTAAATGAAAATATATTTTTTTTATTAAAGCTTTTTATTTGTATAACATATGTATGGGTAGTTCCCCAGCATTGATCTTTACAAAGCTTTCCATTACAAATTTTACACCCAGTCCCCA
>JAJPUD010027610.1:0-15401 GCA_023553655.1 Myrmecobius fasciatus | reverse complement strand
GGGGGGAAGGGAGAAAGGGGAAAGGAAAGGGGAAAACATAACTTGGGTAAATAAGATGGCAGGAAATAAAGAATTAGTTGTTCTAACTGTGAATGTGAATGGGATGAACTCTCCCATAAAGCGGAAACGGATATCAGACTGGATTAAAAATCAGAATCCCACAATATGTTGTCTACAAGAAACACACCTAAAACAGAGTGACACTTATAGGATGAAGGTAAAAGGCTGGAGCAGAAACTATTATGCTTCAGGTGAACAAAAAAAAAAGCAGGGGAAGCAATCCTTATCTCAGATCAAGTAAAAGCTAAGATAGATCTAATCAAAAGAGATAAGGAAGGAAACTATATTTTATTAAAGGGTACCATAGATAATGTAGCAATATCTATACTAAATATATACGTACCAAGTACAATAGCATCCAAATTCCTAGGGGAGAAATTAAGAGAGATGCAAGAAGAAATAGACAGCCAAACTATACTAGTGGGGGGATCTCAACATTGCTCTCTCAGAATTAGATAAATCAAACCACAAAATAAACAAGAAAGAAACTAGGGAGATAAACCAATTGTTAGAAAAGTTAGGTATGATAGATTTATGGAGAAAGTTGAATGGAGACAGTAGGGAGTTTACTTTTTTCTCAGCAGTCCATGGAACCTATACAAAAATTGACCATGTGTTAGGGCATAAAAACCTCAAAATCAAATGCAGAAAGGCAGAAATAGTAAATGCCTCTTTTTCAGATCATGATGAAATAAAAATCACATGCAATATAAGGCCAGGAGAAAACGAACTAAAAGTTAATTGGAAATTAAATAATCTAATCCTGAAGAATGAATGGGTGAAAGAGCAAATCATAGACACAATCAATAATTTCATCCAGGAGAATGACAATAAGGAGACAACATACCAAAATTTGTGGGATACGGCCAAAGTGGTTATAAGGGGCAATTTTATATCTCTAGATGCTTACTTGCATAAAATAGAGGAAGAAAACATCAACGAATTGGGCTTATTATTAAAAAAAAAAACTAGAAAAAGAACAAATTAAAAACCCTCAATTAAATACCAAATTGGAAATTCTAAAAATAAAAGGAGAAATTAATAAAATTGAAAGTAAGAAAACCATTGAATTAATAAATAAAACTGAGTTGGTTCTATGAAAAAACTAACAAAATACATAAGCCTTTAGTTAATTTGATAAGAAAAAGGAAAGAGGAAAATCAAATTGTTAGTCTCAAGAATGATGAGGGAGAACTTTCCTCCAATGAAGAGGAAATTAGAGCAATAATTAGGAGTTATTTGCCCAACTTTATGCCAGTAAATTTGATAATCTGAATGAAATGGAGGAATATCTACAAAAATATAGACTGCCCAGGTTAACAGAAGAGGATATAAATTATTTAAATAGCCTCATATTAGAAAAAGAAATAGAACAAGCTATTAACCAACTCCCTCAGAAAAAATCTCCAGGGCCAGATGGATTTACATGTGAATTCTACCACACATTCAAAGAACAATTAATTCCAATATTATACAAACTATTTGAGAAAATAGGGACAGAAGGTATACTGCCAGAATCCTTCTACGCGACCTATATGGTGCTGATAGCTAAACCAGGTAGGGTGAAAACAGAGAAAGAAAACTATAGACCAATTTTCCTAATGAATATTGATGCAAAAATTTTAAATAAGATTTTAGCAATGAGATTACAGAAAGTCATCCCCAGGATAGTACACTATGACCAAGTAGGATTTATACCAGGGATGCAGGGCTGGTTCAATATTAGGAAAACTATCAGCATAAATAATTATATTAATAACCAAACTAACAAAAACCATATGATTATCTCAATAGATGCAGAAAAAGCATTTGATAAAATCCAACACCCTTTCCTATTAAAAACACTAGAGAGTATAGGAATAAATGGGCTTTTCCTTAAAATGATCAGTAGCATCTATTTAAAACCATCAGCAAACATCATATGTAATGGAGACAAACTCAAAACATTCCCAATAAGATCAGGAGTGAAACAAGGCTGCCCACTGTCACCATTACTATTCAATATTGTATTAGAAATGTTAGCTTTGGCAATAAGAGAAGAAAAAGAGATAAAAGGAATCAGAGTAGGTAATGAAGAAACCAAATTATCACTCTTTGCAGATGACATGTTGGTATACTTAGAGAACCCTAGAGACTCAACTAAAAAACTAGAAACAATTCACAACTTTAGCAAAGTGGCAGGATTCAAAATTAATCCACATAAATCATCAGCATTTTTATATATTACCAACAAAGTTCAGCATCAAGAGATACAAAAAGAAATTCCATTTCAAATAACAAATGATAGGATAAAATATTTGGGAATCTATCTGCCAAGGAAAAGTCAGAAAGTATACGAACTAAACTACAAAATACTTTCCACGCAAATAAAATCAGACCTAATCAATTGGAAAAAACATTAAGTGCTCATGGGTAGGCAGAGTGAACATAATAAAAATGACAATACTACCCAAACTAATCTACATATTTAGTGCCAAACCAATCAAACTCCCAAGAAATTATTTTACAGATCTAGAAAAAATAGTAGCAAAGTTCATTTGGACGAACAAAAGGTCAAGGATTTCAAGGGGATTAATGAAAAAAAAGGCAGATGAAGGTGGCCTTGCTTTACCAGATATAAAACTATATTATAAAGCAGCGGTCATCAAAACCGTTTGGTACTGGCTAAGGAATACAGCAGTCGATCAGTGGTACAGGATAGGTTATCAGGACAATCTAGGCAATAACCTTAACAATTTAGTGTTTGATAAACCCAAAGACCCCAGTTTTTGGGATAAGTACTCCCTATTCAGAAAAAACTGCTGGAAAATTGGAAACTAGTGTGCAAGAAATTAGGGCTTGACCCACAACTAACACCACATACCAAGAAAAGATCTAAATAGGTTCATGATTTAGATATAAAGAGTGATATTATAAATAAATTGAACGAACGCTGTATAGTTTACCTCTCAGACCTGTGGAGATGGAATAAATTTATGTCCAAAGAAGATCTGGAACTCCTAATTGAACACCAGATAGATAATTTTGATTATATTAAGTTAAAAAGTTTCTGTACAAATAAAACTAATGCAGACAAGATTAGGAGGGAAGCATCAAATTGGGAAATCATCTTTACATTTAATGGTTCTGATAAAGGCCTCATTTCTAAAATATATAGAGAATTGTCTCATATATATATAAGAATTCAAGCCACTCTTCAATAGATAAGTGGTCAAGGGATATGAACAGACAATTTTTCAGATGATGAAATTAAAGCCATCGCTAGTCATATGAAAAGTTGCTCCAAATCACTATTGATCAGAGAAATGAAAATTAAGACAACCCTGAGGTACCACTACACACCTGTCAGATTGGCTAAAATGACAGGAAAAGATAACGATGAATGTTGGAGGGGATGTGGGAAAACTGGGACACTAATACATTGTTGGTGGAACTGTGAACGGATCCAACCATTCTGGAGAGCAATTTGGAGCTACGCTCAAAAAGTTATCAAACTGTGCATACCCTTTGACCCAGCATTGTTTCTACTGGGCCTATATCCCAAAGAGATCTTAGAAAAGGGAAAGGGGCCCACATGTGCAAGAATGTTTGTGACAGCCCTTTTTGTAGTGGCTAGAAACTGGAAACTGAATAGATGCCCATCAATTGGAGAGTGGCTGAATAAATTATGGTACATGAATGTCATGGAATATTATTGTTCTGTAAGAAACGACCAGGAGGACAATTTCAGAGAGGCCTGGAGAGATTTGCATGAACTGATGCTGAGTGAAATGAGGAGAACCAGGAGATCATCATACACAGCAACAACAGTATTACATGATGATCAATTCTGATGGACATGGCTCTCTGCAACAAAGAATTGTCTCAAACCATTTCCAGTTGTTCACTGAAGAAGTCCATATACACCCAGAGAGAGGGATATGAAATATGGACCACAACATAACATATTCATGATCTCTATTGATATTTGCTTGCATGGTGTTGCCTTTCTCTGATTTTCTTTTTTTTCTTGTAGATAGGATTTTTCTTTCATAACTTGTCAAGTAATTCAACATTATTAACATGTCATGGACTTCCTGCCATTTAGGGGAGGGGAGGGGACTGGGGGTAAAATTTGTAATGGAAAGCTTTGTAAAGATCAATGCTGGGGAACTACCCATACATATGTTATACAAATAAAAAGCTTTAATTAAAAAAAAGAATAACCAAATACATGTATGATTTTGCACAAAGAGAAAAAAAAACCTTAAAACACAGACTCTGAAAAGCTGTTGTTGCTCTTGTTTTTCCCTCAACAAGGTCTCATTATGTTTACCATTTCATATTTGGATTTAAATTTCTAATAGCTGCTCTTCAATAACCAACCCAGACCATTAATTTTTCTTACTTTTCCTTTTAGAGATTTTCTTAGATAGATAGATAAATCTACACATGTGCATGTGTATGTGCATATACATACATATATATATATATATGTGTGTATGCACACATATTTTATTTTATGTAGGAAAAATCATTATAACATTATAACTTAGGTCCAATGTGAGAGTTCAGATACGGTGTAGTTCATTGATTTTATAAAGAGTCAGGATGGTGGGGAAAGGAACAGTGAATTTGGGAACAAAATACATAATTTGGATTCTTGGTCCTGTCACACCCCAAGCTGCATGACCTTAGACAAGCAGCCAGCAGGTAGTTTGCCAGAGCAATTTGTCAGAGCATTTGGTCAAAATAATTTGCCTCTGAAATGTGGGAAGAATTGTGAGCACTCCATATACTATAGAATACTTTTTCTGTCTGTCAAGAAACTCTCTGTAAAGAAGGTATAGTATAATATTATTATAATCACTTTTTTTACTATTTTTACTTTAGCCTAGATGCTCTCTTGCAGTGTAGGAGAGAATGGAAATGAAGATAACTTAAGAAGATAAATGCAAAACAAAAGAGTAATTTGATCATAAAGGTAAAAGGGTGCCATTGCAGTTGATTGAATAACTGAGTGCCATTGTAAAAGCTGCATGTTTATGAAAATTACCTCATGACCATGTGGAGGATACATTGGAATGGTAAGGCATGTGAGACAGGGAAACCAAATAGGAGACTGTAATGATAGTAAGGTGAAAGGTAGCAAGAGCCTTAACTGGGCTGTATGACTGAAAAAGAGATTACACATATAAGAGATGCTCAGTAATTAATAATAATAAAATTTTATAACTGATATAAATATTTAGAGTAACACTTTGTTCTAGAACAACTGGAAAAAAATAAGTATTCATGAATTGAGGACAAGCTGAATTAACAGTAATGCATGGCTGGAATCTTATTTCGTTGCAAGAAGTGACAATTATGAGTAATTAGAAAATGCATGGTTAAGACTTGCATGAACTGCTGAAAAATGAAGAAAGCAAAATCAGGAGAATGACACTGTAATGACTTTGATAAAGTAAACCAAATTATGTATCAGTTTAACCTAGTCCAATTGTCAATCTGGTCAGTTTCCCAGGGCCTGCTGTCTCCTTTGCAATATGTGTAAATTTGACTCTACCACAAATACTAAAAGTTATCCAAATTTAGGTAAAATGCAATGATCATTATTGATTCTAGAAAATATATGATGAAATGCATGTAGGGTTAATGAATTTACAGAGGAATTAACTTTTACCTGTGACTTTTGATTAAATCCTTCTATAGAGCAATGGACATGCCCATTGGCACCTTTGTGGAATGACTAAAAACATCTAATTAAATCTCACTGACTAGGCTAATCCTTAAGATTAATTAGCTGATTTGAAACCATACCTTGGGGTCTCATGATTGATGAATTTCATTGATAAGAGCAGCCCACAAAATAAAGTGATTGGTTGAACCTCTAAGGAGAATGGATTATGGTGGAAAATACCATGCCCTTTAAATTGGTCAAGCAAAGAAAGCTGACAGTCATGCATAGTCCATTCATTTCCACCCTCCCCACTTCTCCCTCTCCATCTCTCTCCCTCTCCATCTCTCTCCCTTTCTCTTTCTCTCTCTCTCTCTCTCTCTCTCTCTCTCTCTCTCTCTCTCTCTCTTTCTCTCTCTCTCTCTCTCTCTGTCTCTCTCTCTCTCTCACACACACACACACACACACACAAAAAAAAAAAAATTGGGGATTGCTACATATGAGAGTCAGTTCTAATCTGAGCAACATGTCTTTTGATGAAAAAATATTTTCAAATTTTTCATTGTAGGTGGACCAAAGACAAAATAGGAAATTTGAGTTTTTACATCCTAGTAGTGACATGAATTGTTTGAATAATGTAGGTTTTATGAGAAGGAGCTGGTTAATCTAGCAGTATTTCCTTCCAAAATAGCCCAAACATGCAGATAATTTTTTTATGATTTAAAAAAAAGTAACTGAATGGAAAACTATAATGGGGTAGCCCTAAATTAAGAGTTGTATTATTCAATCATTTTCATTCATGTCTGATTCTGGGATTCCATTTGGGATTTTCTTGGTAAAGATACTAGAGTGCTATGTCATTTCCTTCCTCAGTTCATTTTATAGAATGGAACTGAGGCAAGCAGGGTTAAGTGACATACCCAGGATCATAGTTAGTAAGTTTCTGAGGCAAGTTTTGTCTTAGGAAGAAAAGTCTTTCTGACTTCAGGCTCAGCCCTTTATCCACTCTTCTACCTAGCTATCCCTAAGAACTTTAGGATTCTGTCAAAGTGGAATCCAATAGAGAGGGACAAGAATTACACTGTTTTTTTATTAGCTTTTCTGCAGTCTTTGTATTTAAGTGGGTTTTGTTTTATTTGGTGTTTTTTGCCTTATTTATATGTTTCTTCAAGTCATTTGAGTTTTTCTATAGGGCTAAATATATTTAGTTGTAAACTTGATTTTTCAAATAGAAATTGAAGCGTGTGTGGTCCATATTTAGGAAAACTAGACAAGAAAAGGAGCATGATTCAGTGAAAAGAATGCTGGATTTGTGGTCAGGTCATGGACCTCTTATTGTTATTAGTTATGCAGTCTTGGGCATTACCTCTCTGGTTCTCACTTTCTGACGAATGAGTTAAACTATGTCCATTGTAATTTTAAATCTATGATAAAATAATCTTAGATATAAGTTATATTTTAAAATTTACCTCAGGGTTGGGGCAATCCAAGTCAAAGAGGGAGTCATCTTTAGATGATAGTATTCCAGATAAGGCCCAGTTCATGTGACCCTAGAGCTCAGGACTCTGGTCCATGTGTCACATATATTTTCTTCCATAGACAGATTGGAGGAATGTGTGGAAGGAAAGACATATTGGCATATACAATAAAAGAATAATTTGCAATGCTGATTGATTTTACTTATTTTTCTTTGTGACAAGAAAAGTTTCTATAGATAGCAAGGTTATGCCAGGAAGCACTCTGAAGAGGATGAGGGGAATGAATAAAACAATAAAAATAAATTTTAAGGAAAAGATATATAGCTGGACACAATGGTGCATACCTGTAATCCCTGGTAACAGGGATATTGGTATGGCAAATAGATAAACATGAGAGTTTTGATCTTTAGTAAACTAAGCCAAATGTGTGTACTAGGTCCAAACTAGTATGGTAAGTCCTATGAGCAGGGAAAGAAGACTAGGCATTAGGATGCCTAACGAAGGGACAACCACCCACGATCAGAAATAGAGCAAAAGAAAAGGATTGAAGAGGAGAGAAGGAGAATGAAGGATGAATAGAAAAGACTATGACATTATCCTATAAGAACAATGAAAGAGTTAATATTGAAAGAGCTGAGGTTGGCAAGGAAAACTAAGGACAATATAAAGAATCCATATTAGAATAAAAGAACATCATTACTTAGAAATAATCCTCCCTACCTAGATGGGATGATTATTATAGGTCATAGAGATGCTCAGCTCTTATTTTGTTTCTTTTTTCTCTACTGAGGAGAATTATCTTTGAATTGGAAAGGACAGAACAAAAAAAGGGGGGTGGCTTAATAGGGAGTGGAAACCCAAGATAAGAAAGCAAATAGTAATAGAACACTTATCAGCTCTGGATGAATTCCAGTCATTTGGCCCAGATAAGCCACATTCTCAAGAATTGAAAGAATTGTTGGATAAGATTGCCAAGCAGACAGAAGTGATCTTTGAAAACTGGAGAAAAGAAATACCTTGAAACTAGAGCAGAATAAATGTTCTGCTTTTTTAAAGGAAAGCACATTTTGCAAATTACATATTATAGCAAACTGAACTTTCATTCCTAACAAAACTCTAAAATAATGTACTGCTAGTGAGCATATAAAAAATGAAGTAGAAGTTACAAAGAGATCATGACCTAAGCAAGAAGAAGCTATCATGGATTTCCCTTCTTTCCTTTTTTTTAACTAGGTTACTAGTTTAATATATCTGGAGAATTCTATAGCTAGAGTTTTTCCGTTTTCTATGATAAATTTAACAGATTCCCTAAATCACTATTCTAGGTCCACACTAATATGGTAAGCATCTAGAAGTGAGTAACTAGACAATGAAATAGAAGTTACAAAAAAATCATGACATCAGAAAGAAGAGGCCATCATGTATTTCCCTTCTTTCCTTTTTCCCCACTGGGTTACTAGATTGATACATCTGGAGAATTCTATGCTAGAGTTTTTTCATACTGTAGAGTATGTTACCAGATTTGTCCATATCACTGTAGATAAAATGGTGAGATGTGGGCTAGGTGTTAACACAGTTAGGTAGTTTCAAAATGCTTGAATTCAATTACCCTGCTTTGTTATTGTAGAGCCAAATTTCATTTTTGATTGGAAAACTAGAATAATAGCATCATAATATTACATCCAGGAGATACTTTACAGGCATTCTGCCTTAGGGGTTCTTAACCTGACATCTACAAACATATAGGGAAGTATAAATAACTGTATTTTGGCATACTTTATTTTTTACAATGCTAAATGTTTCATTTTATGTATTTAAAATACATTACTCTGCCAGAAGAGTCTGTGAAATAATATCTGAAATCTTACTTTAATTTAATCCATTGTTTTTACAGGTGATGAAACTGAGTCCCAGATCAAGAAAGTAACTACCAAATATGCTGCTTCAGAATGAATTCTTCCCCGTAATCATGGGTAATTGAATAAACAAACACAAATATTTATCTAAATTTCATTCTAAAAGAAAATGGATAAGGCAGTCAATTTGTTACATGTATGTCTGTCACTGCTACTCTTTTAGTATTTTTATGTCATTTTGCAGCTCATTTTTAATGAAGAAACCATGTTCTGCTGGCTAAATGCCTTGGTAACACTGACATACAAATTCACATTTCCTTTAAGTTTTCTGCTTCATTGAACTGGCAAATGATGAGAAACATTTTTCCCAATCCAGATGAATTACATTTTCAAGGATAAGCACTTTCATTAGGAACTCCAATCAGGGTAAAATGAATAAATTGTGCCAAAAGCTAAATTGGTTATTATTCAATCAAGAAACATTTATTAGCAAATCTTTATATAACTATGCATATTCTTTGATTCAACAATATTATTAATAGTCCTATACACCCAAAGAGTTTTTTAAAAAACTCCTTAAGATACATAACTCTTTGCAACACATCTTTTTGTGGTTGCAAGAGATTGGAAACTTGAGGGATACCCTTCAATTGGAGAGTGGCTGAATAAATTATGGCATGAGAATGTATTGAAATACTTTTGTATGTAAGAAACAACTAAGGGGATGGTATCAGTGAAACCAGTGCAGTATTTGTTGTATGTAATTGTGTATATAATGATGCAGAGTAAGTGAGCAGAACCAGGAAAACAATTTATGTTATAAAAACATTAAAAATCAATTTGAAAGGGCAAATAGGTGGTGTAGTAGATAGAGTGCCAGCCCTGAAGTCAGGAGGACCTGAATTCAAATCTGGCCTCAGACACTTAGTACTTCCTAGCTGTGTGACCCTGGGTGAGTCATTTAAACCCAATTGCCTCAGCAAAACAAATCAATTTGAAAATATTTAAGAACTCTGATCAATGCATTGATTAACCAGGATTCCAAGATGGGTGATTATTGTTACTTACAGAGAGGTTATGAACTACATATTCACAATGAGAAACTTATTTTTGTACATGGTAATATAGGCATTTGTTTTGCTTAATTACATATATTTGTTTTACCTTTTTTGGTGTTTGTTTGTTTATTTGATAAATCAAAGAATGGGACAAAAGCAAAATTGGCATTTATTTATTAGAAGTAACATTTTAAAAAGGTTCTAATATCCAGAAAATGAGACCAAAATATTTTGATTTTCCTTTCCTGACAGATTAAAATGAGAAGATCTGAATACCAAATCTATGTCTCTTTTTATGAAATTGACTTCAAATCCAAACTTTTTGCAATCCAACCAGTAGACAATGTATATTAAAGAGATCAATAGAATCAGTAAGTAGATGGTTGTGACAAACACTTAGGAAATTGTCAAAAGTGGCACAAGCAGTTCTCTGTCTTAATTAATTCAAAACATACTCTTATGAAGAAGGGTGATCCAGAAACCACATGCCAGATAAATCATTCTGTATCAATCATAATAACAAGAATGACAGCAATGCTTTATATGTTTTGATGGACTTCATAATAAAATTGCCTTAGTCTTATCTGTTATTTGACAGTTCACAACACACTTTCACAATCTATTTTATCCAGTAGTATTTGAGCCAATTCAACCATTATAGGCAGGACTAATATCCTTATCCTCAATTTGTAGACTTTGAAATTCAGACTCTATGTAGTCAGAAAAGCAAAGTTCTTTTTATGTAAAGCCAAAGGACCATTATGAAAGCCAGAACTACTGTTTCATATTAGCTTGTCTGGTGCCAAGGCTAGTGCTTTCTTTTTCCATTAAAATTTATTGCAACCTTATATAAAATTTGAATATCAATCTGAAGATGAACCCATACTACCTTAAGAGAATTTGTAAGAAATACTTTCAGTATTAGAAGGGAATTTTTAACTCATGGAATAAATAACCTAGAGTATAAGGGGTGTAAGGAACAATTATTTTACTGCAAATATACTTGGTAAGCCCCAGGTAAATCTGCCTATAAAGAAATAAAAGCAGCAGACCAAGAAATAAAAGCAACCCAAAAGGAAGTTCCATAGGATTTCAGTAGCTCCTGAACAAACATACACTAGTGAATTTCAGGTCAATATATCCAGAGACAAAGTTAACTCAGAAGCCTAACATCTATTGCATGTCCTGACCACAATAACCCTGACTGGTATTATTTGCATTCATAAGGCCTAGTCTTAAAGAGGATGGGTACAAGTTTATTACTGCTCATAATCTTGATTTAAATGAGATATAAGAAAAAGAAGAAACATAGAATAAAGGTAATGTACAATTAGCAAACACAGTGATCACCAAGACAATATAAGACACAGACAACAGAAAATATACACTATACATCATCACCACTTCAAGGAATCTCCAACATCTAGATTTCAACAGTTGAGAGAACATGAGTCACAACTGTCCAGTCTTAAGTGGGAAATGGTATTAAGCAAATGGTACTCAGCCTCCTGAGTTGTCAAAGTCCATTTCTACTAAGGGGTTTTTATAGGCTGAGAACAAAGAAGGCATGCATTAAATATTCTCATTTAATATGTGACTCTTGAGACAGAGTAATCCTATAAGGTACAGGATTTTTCCATCAAACGCCCATGAAAAAGAATATTTGTTCATTCCTCTAGAAAGATTATGTTTACTTCAAAAACGGTCACGTTTTCCAGGGTAAACATAGGTGTGCCATAAAGGATATTAATTAAGGCACCAGGAAGATTGCCAATCTTCCTAATGTTTCCTAAGATTTATCAGATGGCTAGGAGTGCATTTCAAAGTCCTCAGCAAACAAATTTACACAAAGACATGCCTGAGGTTCACTGGGATTTCTCACTAGTGTTCCCTACACTTGCTTCAGTGATATCACTTTTTTTTTTTTAATAAACAAACCTTTGTTACCTGACCAGGTCTTTATGTATAGGTGCACAGTTAACCTGTGGTAGGGCCAGTTCTGAGATCAAGAGCTCCTCATTTCTAGTTTCTCAGCTCACATTTCTTTATTTCCCCCTCATTCATTATTTGCTGAGTTCTTTGCCTTTTTCTGGTTATTTATGGGAGTTAAAAAAGTGACTGTCTCCATCTAATCTTTGTTGAGTGAGGAAGATGTATATCAATGTGTTCTGGTCCCAATGTTACCTCATATCTTGGGCATGCCACATTACCTCTCAGTTTCAGTGTTTACATCCATAAAATGGATCATTTGATCTTTAAGTTTCCTTTGAAGACCCTATGTATTCCTAGCTTTCCAGGAACTTTTCCTGTATGGATTTCTACTCAGGATACAAAGTAGAGTTTGCAAACCAACCATCTTTATGCTTAAAACCTGCATTTTTAGCAGTTCCCATGCATTCTTTTTCACATATAACAAACAACCATATTGAATATCCCCAGGCTTTCAATGGAAAAAAATGACTTAGCTTTCAGCTCTGATTTCTTGTTTCTTCCAGGTTCAACCATCCTGCCATTCTTCTTGCCTCCCAGTGATCCCCTGAGTCACTAACAGACAGTCCCAGTCACCACTGATTCACCAAGCTAGCCTTTATATAGTACCTTCTGACAGATGGCATAGTTCCTCCTCTGTCATTCAGCTGTTATTTTCCAATGTAGATATTGACATTGAAAATCCCATTGTCAAAATAAATATGTTTTATTTAAGTATTAATTTTGTAGATTTAAATATTAATTACTAGAATAACATAAAATATTAATAACTATCTCTTTGCATATTAAATGTAACATTTTATCAGGGATAATATTTCAGAATGATTAGTTCTTTCTTGAAGCCTACCTCCCTATTGCAAAAATACTTTGCCAAATGCCAAAAATCAGGAGATCTGGATTTTTCATATTAGTTTTGTCATTCAATAGTAGTTAGCTAGCATTTGTATGACCTTTTAAGATTTACAAAGGACTATTCAGTATATATTATTTTATCAGATCTTCACAAAGCCTCTGAGAGGAAGGTACTAACATTGTCTCCATCTTACAAGTGAGGAAACTAAGTCTTTGTGAAGTTAAATGACTTATTCAAGATCACATACCTTAAATAAAGGTTAAATTTTTGCTCTTGGTTCCATCATAAAAGACACTGTGCTGGTTCTAGTGTTTTGAGTCTCAGTGTTTAAATATATGGCAGAGAAATGATACTGTTCTTCCTAGATGGTTTTGGGGAAGTCAATATTGGAAAAATATTGACAAAAATGTCCCTTGACATCTTAAAATACAATACTTTATCACAAGAAAATATCCGAGAATGATCAATTCTTTCTCAAAACATGCATCTCTCTATTTTTTCCAAGGTCACATTTCCTGAGATTCCTGGAACAAAACAAATTATTTTCAGAGAAGCACTGGAATGTTGATATTAGTGATTTTAGCCCTCAATTTTGAATATACACTAATTAAGAAAGCCTTGTCTTAGAAAATGAAACCGTTTTTTCCAGAACTCTTTCATTATTGGTAAGCTAAATGCTTTTTTTTTTTCAGAAATGTGCTTTCTGAACACTTCCCTGTTCTACTCTTAACTGTTATAAAATCTGTTTTAGAAATAGGTTATGTTATCCTGGGCAACCACCCACAAACACAGTTGACAAAGCAATATAATTTTGTGATACTAGAACCATTCCCTTATCATCCAAAAGATTATCTTCTTACTGATAATTTAAATTTCATCATTGCTGATTTGATCATTTTAAGTATTTTTTAACATGTACAACCAAGGTCTGATTTTGACACAAATGTGAATTATAACCCTAATCCTCTAGGTGACAGAAAGACAAATCAATGCCATAGAAAAATCACCAATCCAGAAATGCTCTAATCAATGATTGGTTCTGCCATTTACTAGTTCTGGGGTATTGGGCATTCTAAACTTTTATCTTCTAAAATTTTGCATTCCTTCTTTGAAAAATGTTGAAGCAATGCTACTTGACAAAATAGTTGTGAAGATTAAATATGATAGATATGCAACCCTTAAGTCAAATGTGAATATAAGTATTTGGGTAAGTTAAAAGAGAAGATGAATAAGTGCAGGAAAGACTGGTTCTGGGAGGACAGAGTTTACTTGAGAGTATATGAATAAATGGGCTTTTCCTTAAAATGATCAGTAGCAGCTATTTAAAACCATCAGCAAGCATCATATGCAATGGAGGACAAAGCAGAATCATTCCCAATAAGATCAGGAGTGAAACAAGGCTGCCCACTGTCACCATTACTATTCAATATTATATTAGAAATGTTAACTTTGGCAGTAAGAGAAGAAAAAGAGATTAAGGGAATTAGAGTAGGTAATGAGGAAACCAAATTATCACTCTTTGTAGATGACATGATGGTATACTTAGAGCACCCTAGAGACTCAACTAAAAAACTACTAGAAACAATTCACAACTTTAGCAAAGTTACAGGATAAAAATAAATTCACATAAATCATCACCATTTTTATATATTACCAACAAAATTCAGCAGCAAAAGATACAAAAAGAAATTCCATTCAAAATAACTGCCGATAGTATAAAATATTTGGGAATCTATCTGCCAAGGAAAAGTCAGGAACTATACGAACTAAACTACAAAACACTTTCCACACAAATAACGTCAGACTTAATCAGTTTGAAAAATATCAAATGCTCATGGGTAAGCCAAGCAAATATAATAAAAATGACAATACTATCCAAACTAATTTACTTGTTTAGTGCCATACCAATCAAAACTCCCAAGAAATTTTTTACAGATCTAGAAAAAATAGTAGCAAAGTTCATCTGGAAGAACAAAGAATTTCAAGGCAATTAATGAAAAAAATGCAAATGAAGGTGGCCTTCCTATACCAGATCTAAAACTATATTATAAAGCAGCGGTCATCAAAACCATATGGTACTGGCTAAGAAATAGAGTAGTTGATCAGTTGAATAGGATAGGATTACAGGACAAACTAGCAATAACTCTAGCAATCAAGGGTTTGATAAGCCCAAAGCCCCCAGCTTTTGGCATAAGTACTCACTATTTGACAAAAACTGCTGGGAAAACTGGAAATTAATATGGAAGAAATTAGCGCTCGATCAATACCTAACATTACATACAAAGAAAAGATCTAAATGGGTTCATGATTTAGACACAAAGAGTTATAGTATAAGCAAAAAAAAGTCTTTTGGTGCCTCATATATTATATTAATATATTACTGAGAGCTTATATATATATATGCATATATATATATAAATATATTATAGCAAAAAAAGCCTTTTGGTGCCT
>JAJPUD010027609.1:0-15402 GCA_023553655.1 Myrmecobius fasciatus | reverse complement strand
TTCCCTTTAGTTTTAAATCCTATGGTTGGAATTAGTAACATGTAGAATTTGGGTATCAAGAGCTGACCCCTATTTCCCTTGTTTCAAGGGGGACTCAATGCTAAGTGACATTGGTCTAGAATAGACAAGAACCCAAGAACCCCAAGAATTTTTCCCTAATGCAAAAGTCTTCCTAGGAAGATTAAGCAAATACTGTTCACAAAAACAGAGCCAGATTAGTATAGTGGGAAGATAACTGCCTCTAGAGGCATATCTGGATTCATATTTTACCTTTGACTTTTATTATTTGTGTGACAAATGTAAATCTCTGTGGATATCTGCTCATCAGTAAACTGAGGGGGAATTGAACTAGATTGATTGTCCTTTTAGCTCTAGCTCTCTGACTCTATGAAGATTAAATGGTAGCTATTCACACATTTGCATGGATTATTTTAATTGATTTCCTCCTACTTTAATCCGTTTTACAGAGAAAACAGACATTTTGAATGACTAGATTAGAAGGATGATTTGAAGGCTTTTAAGACTGGATGGGGTGGAGGAGTTTTGATAGGATAATATATGAGATTACTGGTTACCTAAGGAGCAGAGAAAGTAGATGATAGAAGTTGGGGATACTAGGAGACTGGAGAGCATCAAAGGCAAATATTTTCTAGTTTTTCTGAGAGTCATGGTGATAAAAACTGCCCCCTTTGCAGGGGAAACTATCTCCATATACTCTTTAGGATCATTTTGTAAATTGCTGAAGGAAAAGGCAAGGGGAGGGAATAAATACTTATATTCTAGGCACTGTGCCAAGCACTTTATAAATATTATTTTATTGGATTGTTTGCTACATCATTTCAACTATGAGCATGAAAGGAAGGAGGCAGTATGATAGAGCAGAGTGAGCGATGAGTCTGGTGTCAAAGGAGCAGAGTTTTAATTGCAGCTTTGCCATTTTCTACTTGTGTGATCAATGGGCAAATCTCTTAATCTCTATTTCCTCATCTATAAAATGAAGGGGTTGGATTAATCGACTTCTAAATCTCTTCCAACTCTAACTATATCAGAAATTATTTTCATATAGTATTTTAAATGACTTTAACTATAAGTATAGAATGTCATGATCAAATAATTTGTCAGCTCTTATCTAGTTTTTCCATTCTTACCTAAATTTGTATATATGTAGGAACTGAGTACAATTCTAGTTTGTAGAGAAATAGAAGAAGCTTCACAGTGCTGGTTACCCAATAGCAGTGAGAGGAAAAAGAGTGAAAATAATAGATTTCTTTTCTTAATTCTTTGTCCTTCCATTATTAAGACTCTCCTTGGATGTTTCTTCTAATACTGCCCAATGCATTTCCCATTCTTCTGGACACCTGCTTTTTCTTAATCTCATTCCATTCCCCACCTTGTTACCCCCTTACATCTCATTCCTTTTCACTTTTAGGATTGTCTTCTATGAAATACTCTATGGAGATATATATGACAAATCAAAATAGAAAAATTGATTATCACTGAGACATTTTGCATTGTTGAACATCACTGGAAATTAAGGAGATTTCAGGCAGCAACAAACCACTCCCTATGATGTACTCCTAACATTGGATTTAGCCATCTCTAAATTTCCCAATATCTCACGCTGTATTTAGTGCCCTTTGGAATATTCATAAAGATCTAACTTTAACTTGAAGTTGCACATTGGAATCTCTCAGAAATGTGTTCTGTTCGAAAAGTATCAAGAAATCAGACATGTTGCAAAATCTAAAATTAAGTACAACAGACATTTAAAGGCCTGTTTTGTGCAAGATCTTGGTTTAGAAATGCAAAACCAAAACAATGCCTCCTCTTAGGGAGATGTGATACATCTTTGCAAATAAGTGTGGTAACAATGATAAAAACTGACATTGCTTTTAAGTTTTTCAAAGTGCTTTATGAATATGATCTCAGTTTCTCCAGGAAAATAGAAGAGGAAGAGAGTGCACTAAAAAAAATGTCTTTTAAGAGCACATATTAGATGTAGGGGAGGGAAGAGCAGTGCAGGAAACTTTCACAGAAGAAGCTAAAGGCATAAGAGAACCTTGAAGGAAGAAAGAGAGGTGGAAATGAAGAGGCAGTGCATTCCAGGCAAAGGAATAGCTTGCAGTAGGACTTTTATAAGTTTAGTGTCAGTAAGAAAGCTAGACAGTGCTGTGGATAATTTTAGAGTTGGAGTCAGAACTGAGTTGGAATTAAGTCAAATTACTCAACTTTTCTCAGTTTTAATTTCCTTATTTGTGAAATGAGGGAAATAGACTAAGGGACCTCTAAGCTCTCTAGTTCTAAATTTGTGATCTTATGATTGTTATCTAGTTATACAAAATGATAAAGCAGTATAAGATTTTTGAAGTTTGAACCCCTACCTAAAATATCTGCTTTTGATCACAAAAATTATATTTTCTTCTTGATAATTTTTCAGGTAAATTCCAGAATCTACTCTGCAAACTGAATGAATGGATGCATCAAATGAGTCTGTGGTGTATGAATTCGTTTTGTTGGGACTTGCAAGTTCTCAGGAGATGAGAGTTTTTCTGTTTCTGTTCTTCTCAATATTTTACATAGCTAGTGTTCTAGGAAACCTTCTCATTGTACTGACAGTGCTTGCTGAGACTCGATTGCATTCACCTATGTACTTTTTGTTGGCTAACCTCTCTTTCATTGACACTTGTGTTTGCAGTATTGCAACCCCGAAGATGATTTCTGATCTCTTCAGAAAGCACAAAGTAATCTCTTGGAATGGCTGCATTACCCAGATGTTCTTTATTCACACTGTTGGGGGTACTGAGATGGTATTCCTTATAGTTATGGCCTTTGATAGATATGTTGCAATATGTAAACCTCTTCATTACTTAACTATTATGAGTCTGAGAAGGTGCATCTTGCTTTTGATGGTATCTTGGATTATTGGTTTTATGCATTCTATGATGCAATTGGCTTTTGTTGTAAACTTACCTTTCTGTGGCCCTAACAAAGTAGATAGTTTTTATTGTGATTTTCCTAGGTTCATCAAACTTGCCTGCATGGATACCTATAGACTGGAGTTCTTGGTTACTGCTAACAGTGGCTTCATCTCCATGGGAACTTTCTTCATATTGATTATCTCTTACATCTTCATTCTGGTGACTGTTCGTAAACACTCTTCAGGTGGTTCATCCAAAGCCCTCTCCACCCTGTCAGCTCACATCACAGTAGTGATTTTTTTCTTTGGTCCTTGCATCATTATTTATGTTTGGCCATTCCCCACATTGCCAATAGATAAGTTTCTTGCCATCTTTGATGTACTTATCACCCCTTTTATGAATCCTGTCATCTATACATTTAGGAATAAAGAGATGAAGGTGGCAATGAGTAAGCTGTTCCGTAACATAATGAGTTCCAGGAAGTTTTCTTAAACATAGTTTGAGGCTATTAAATAGATTGGAGACACAAGTGTACCTGCTGAGATGCTAGAAGTCATTTTAATCAGTGTTTAAGCACTGATGAGATAAGCCTCTCCTCAGGATTCTTGTTCACAATTTACTAAGCACATCCTAGGAATCTATACTCCAAAAACAATTGAGAAGGCAAGGTAGTAGAATGCATAGAGAAGTGGGCTTGGAGCCTACAAGACCTGAGTATCAGACTGCAATGTCTTTCCTGGTTATTATTCAAGAGTGTCTTAATGGCCATTATCACATGTGGTGAGCCTCTTTGACTCACTGCATCATTAAGATCATAGAACTAAGAAAAAACAAGGTATATTTCTTGAAAATGATGCAACATTATGGAATAATTGCTCACACTGTTGGTTTTTTTTTGTCCTCATGTAAAAAAATGGTATTAATCTTAACAAGTTTTTTTTTTTATTTGTTCTTTTTTTTCCATTAAAGCAGATGGGACAGGAGCAAATGGGATATCTGTGACCCGAGTGGGAGATATGCTCAACTATTAGTGAGCTTTCCCCTAGCTAAGAATTTAATTTTACCTTATATACTTAATAGCTGACTGATAAAGGTCAAGTCACTTAGCCTCTCTTACCTTCAGTTTCTTCATCTCCAAAATGGAGACAGACTTCTTGGACTCTCAGTTCCTTTTCAGCTCTAAGTAGTTAGACATTAGATTCAGAATGAGATTAAAATATCCTTCCTGGTTATTATTCAAGACTGTCCTGCTAGCCTTTATCATACATGGTGGTCCCCTTCAACTCATCAGTTCATTAAGCACATGGATCTAGAGCCAGAATGGAACTTAGATACCCTCTAGCCAAGTCTCATTTTTACAGTTGAGGAAACTGAGGCCCAGGGAGATTAAGTGGTTTGGCCGAGTTTGAATAGGTACTAAGTGTGATATGAACTTGGGTCTTTTGGCTGTAGAAATAAGGTTCTTCCCATTGTAACTTGCTGTCTTTAACCTCTTTAGAAAAGGGTAAAATAGAATTAGGAATAGGGACTGAATTCATTGATATAAGGAACTCCTTCAGGAAACTCCTCCTACTAAAGCATTTTGGCACTTTTTCTGGCACTTAGAAAGCTGCCTAGAGGATTGAGTTAGAGTGACTTATTCTGATTCACACAACCAGCAAGTATTTGTGATGGAACTTGAAGCTAGGACTTTTTGTCTTTAAGACTAGTTCTTTCTCACTATTATATATAGCATGTTGCCTCTTCCTTTCCCCTTTCCTATAAAACTTATTTGGAAGCTACTCTCAGGGACACATGTGCAATCTCTTGGATATTGTACCTTCATTTTTCATATAAGTCATTTGCTGTATAATTTCACATAGATTTTGTTGTTCAAATATTATACCCTGTATCTATGTTTTTTGTTGTATTTATTTAGTGCATTTTATTGGTTTGTCTGTAAATAAATTAAATTTATTATTATCATATTATATTATATTATTAAATTAAATAAAGTAGTTCTTTATTTAAACCAGTAGTTTCCAAGCTTGGGTCAGTGATCATTGTGAAGCATGATAATTATTGCAAAGGGGTCTGAAAAATCTATATTTTCTTTTCTTTTTTTTTTTTTTGCTGAGGCAATTGAGATTAAGTGAATTGCCCAGGGTCACACAGTTAGGGAATGTTAAGTGTCTGAGACCAGATTTGAACTCAGGTCCTCCTGACTTCAGGGCTGGTGCTCTATCCACTGCACCACCTAGCTGCCCCAAATCTATATTTTCAATAATAATTTGACTTGATTATGTAGCTCCAATAATATGCAGCTTGATAATATTATATATTGAAAACCATATTTTCTGTAGACTGAATGATGACTTGTACATGTATTTATTCATATTTTCAGATATGTGTAATTGCTGTTATGATGAATAAAAATAAATTAATTTCAAAGTATAATTGAATACTTAGTAACTTTTTATTGATCAATTTTTTAACATAGCAGAGAAAATCAAATAAAATATAAAGTATATTACCTGAAATTATATAATACAATGGAATAGTAGATTTTTGTCATCATATTTTTTTTAATCATACAAAAATAATATAAGTGCTGTTAAACCTTCATCCCTTGGGAGCAAATGGGATATCTATGATCAGTATATAAGACATGACTAATTGTAGTGAATTTTCCTCAGGCTAAGAATTAAAGTGGCTGTTGAATAACTCTTTCTCCTTTACTCTTACCCCCTTCCCTTTTTATCTGAAAGAATGGATGTCAAAATGCAAAACTTTTTGTCTTTGAAATTATTTATTTATAATTGTACTTTAAAATAAAATTTTGCCACACAAAGATGATGTCAGCCTTAGTTGCTTTAGAGTTCTATTCCTATGTGTCTGTAGTTATATGTAATGATGTCAGTGGTTAAATGAAAACACACAGGATTTAAACAGATCAGAGATCTGAGTTTTTTTCTGGAGGCCTGACAAGCTATATGCATGTGAGAGAATCTTTTTATTTTTATTTTTTATTAAAGGTTTTTATTTGCAAAACATATGCATAGCTAATTTTTCATCATTGACCCTTGCAAAGCTTTCTGTTACAATTTTTCCCCTCTTTCCCCCACCGCCTCCCCTAGATGGCAGGAAGTATAATATATGCTAATTATGTTAAAATACTTGACAAATCGAATGTGTATACATATTTATACAGTTATTTTGCTGTACAAGAAAAATCGCATCTATAACAACAAAAAAATTCTGAGAAGGAAAACAATGCAAGCAAACATCAATAGAGCGCATGAAAATGCTATGTTGTGGTCCACCCTCAGATCTCATAGACCTTTCCCTGCGTGTATATGGCTTTCTTCATCACTGAATGCCTGGAACTGGTTTGAAACATTTCATTGTTGAAGAGAACCATGTCCATCAGAATTGATCATCATATAGTCTTATTGCCGTGTATATTGATCTCCTGGTTCTGCTCATTTCACTTAGCAATGAGAGAATCTTATAGTACTCTTTTTTATTAATAATTTTTATTAATCTTTTGATAAGATAGAGTTGATTTTAAAGTAAATTGTTGTTGTTTTTTTCTTATATTCTAAATGCAAGATTTCTTACAGTGTACCTCTCTTCTCCCCTCCCAGAGAACCATTCCATATAAACAAATAATCTGCTTTAAAGAGAAAAGGAGAAAGAAGGCAGAAAAACATGAGCAAAATTGATAATTACGTAAAAAACCCCCTCTGATATTAAATGCAATGTACTACACCCATGGTCTTTCAGATCTGCAAAAGAATGTGGGTGATGATATCTTCCTAAATCTCTTCTTTGGGACCATGCTTTTTCTTTATAATTTTGAAACTTCTTTTTCAATTATTTTGTGATTTCCTTCCCTCTTCCCCATTTACATTGTTGTAGTTATTGTGTATAATGTTTTCTTGGCTCTGTTTATTTCATTTGACATCAGACATGTAAATCTTTTCAGACTTCTCTGTATTCATCATATTTGTCATTTCTTATAGTATAGTAATATTCCATTAAATTCATGTCATTATTTGTTTTGTCATATCCCAGATAATGAGCATTTGCTTTATTTTGAATTCTTTGCTCCCCCAAAAGTGCTACTATAAATGTTTTGCTGTATTTGGAGGCTTTCTTCTTACCCACCTTCTTTGAACATAATTGAAAAGCAGAATTTAAACTGAATTTGGGGCTTTTCACCCTCCTCAAGCTAAGCAATCTCTTTTTGTTTTGGTTAGATCAGGTCACTTTGAACTTCAGAGTCTCTGGCAAAACTTTAGCCTTCAAGCCAAAAAGAGGAGCCGGTAAATACACATGAAATCTAAAGGGGAGGTAGTGTCCTTGAACTGACCCAGTGGGAAGAGAAAGGCATTGATTCAGAGAGATCAATTCCTTTCCTTTCAAGTGGGAGGTGGAAAAGCTATTCTCAGACCAATTTTGTACTCTATAGTGACTCTTGTTGGTTATATCTTATTCAAAACAATTACAATATCTGTGATTCCCGAATTGTGACCCACAAACATTGTCTTTTTGACATTTATTTGTTTCTCCAGTTAGTACAAGGAAGAAGCCAAAAGAGCCCAGAAACTGCCTTAGCTAGAACATGGTTGATCTCTGTGATAGGCAGAAAGAGATTGAAGCCAAGGGCAACAATAATTTAGAATATCATCTCACTGTAAACCATCACAGAGGAAAAAAAAACCCAAAAAATTATGAGTAGTGGAGCTTCATAAAATGTTTTAAAATGGAGGTGTTTATGAAAGTAAGTCTTCAGAAAGCTTGGTATGACAACCAACAAAGGAACATGATTCTAAGAGCATTCATAGATGAAACTGGCAGAAGGGGAACAAATAACTAGATTTGTCAAATAGAATAAAAATAGAATGGATGTATCAAGGGCCATGGTTAATGGGATCACCACATTTGAGCTTTAGAACATCAGTCCCGCAAAGGCATGTGGGGGAAAATTGAAATGACACTTAAGTAGACTAAGTTGTGAAGTTCAATTGCAGGAAAATAGAGCAACTAACCATATACATTGAAGAAATACATGCTAGAAATGACACAATCTTAAAAGCATTGAGGAATATCCTTGGGAGGGAAGTATATCAAAAGAATGGAAAAAATTATAGATGATAATACTGACTTAAAAATCAAGGGTATGACTCATGAAAATACAAACAGGGGAGAGGCAGGTTTTTGGAAACTCCATAAGCATTATTTAATCATCTATTATATACAAGGTACTCTGCTGGATTTTAGAGTACAAAGACAAAATGAAAAATAGCTCTTAGCTTCAAAGTGCTTTTATTTTATTGGAGAATACAATGTAAACTCAGACAAAAAAATTAAGACAATTACAGGAGACTACACTAACAATGGAAATAAAGAGAGATTTTGTGTTAGAGGTGGTATTTGAGCTCAATCTTGAAGGAAATTAAGCATCCTGAGAAGGAAATGAGCAATTTTTTTTAAACCGCAGACCATATTTTCAAAGTTGAAACATGCAAAGAATTCAATATTATGCTATTTCTTAATTCTAAAAAAATTGACTCAGCATGGAAAAGTGAAATCTTAAAAGTTCTTCTCTAATAAATAGACTCTTGTAAAAATGTCAATGTATAAATATAAGTATGTTATTATGTCAAACAAGAATTTGACAAATGTTAAAAGGATTTTTTTTATTCCCAGTTGCTAAGTTGATTGACTTAGGAAAAGGCAATCAACATTATATATGATCTTAGCATGAAATTTCTAGCTTTTTCAGGTGATCAGGTAGGATCAGTGGATGATTGCTCTAAGTTACACACTAAAAGACCTTTAGTTCTTTTGCAGGGACAAGTCAGTCATTTTCTTCACTATTGGCAGATGATGGCAGAAAACAACAGATGACTGAAAAGACTGAATGACTAAAGACCAACTGAAAACAACTCTGGCCATGAGAAGATTCTAGTAGACATGCTATGTTTGGTGGGGAGACAGATCATTTAGTAGAGAGCAGGACAATTTTATCATCAGAAGTCATTATTGGCTCTGTAGCACTGAAAGTCTGAGTTGTCATATGTGTACTCTGGCTAGAGACATGTGTACTAGCCAAGTGTTTTTGCCATATATCTTTTCATACATGCAAATTTGTTGTTCCTTCAAGATATTACACATGGTTACATGTATGCCCATATGTATGTATACCTGTCCTTTCTTACGGATGACATGGTAGTCTTTAGGAGAGTGTGCACTGTGAGAAAATGTGGATGACTTTTTCTTGCGTCTTAACTTGTTATACTGTTTGAGTAAATGTCCCTGCTTTGAGCTAATGTGTTTTTTTATGGTTGGCTCAATAAAAGTAATATGTTGTAAAGGGTTTATGAGCTATGGCTTTAAATGGGCAGTGATCCACAAAGCACCTTAAAAGCACAGGGTCCATATGTGGAGGCCCTGAAATTACATAGTTTAACAATATACTCAGATCATTCTCATCAAAACATGTCTAAATGAAGATCACTTTAATTATTCCTGTTGGGTTACTTTGATTTTAAGTGTGGTTTGATTTTTTTAAAATATTAGAAACTCATTTAACTCTGTCCTATTTTTTGTGGAATCACAAGTTACTTTTCAAAATGGACTCTATGGGTTCAGTGTTCTATAAAATATGATGCCAGATCTTCTGGATATTTTGGACAGTTTTTTCCCCCCTAACTAGCATAAAACAATTTAAAAATAATCAGAGTAGATTATTCTACTAACTCTGCCACTCACAACCTCTATCCTTTTTCTGATTTCTTATAGCTTTACATCTATTAATTTATTATTCTACATAGTCAATTTAATCTTTCTTTAGTTTAGATAAGTCTTCATAGCAACCCATGCTTAACTATGCCCATTATTATTATTATTGTCAGAAAAAACACCTCATCAAGTCAATAAGCTTTTATTAAAAACCTACTATGTGCCAGGGCCTGTGGTAAGTGCTGGGCATAAAAAGGCAAGATAAGAACAGCCCCTGCTTCTTTCCAGTTTTCTTATGCTTTATTTTTCTCCCCATATTCTCTGATCCAATGATGCTGACTACCTTGCTGTTTCTTACATACAATGCTCTAGTTCTTGACATTAGACATTTTCACTGACTCTGCCTTATACCTGAACTTCTTTCATTCAGCATTTCTACCACCTAGTTTTCTGGCTTCCTTGCCATCTCAGATAAAGTCCCACCTTCTATAAGAAGCTTTTCCTTATTTTCTTTACTTTAATGCCTTTCCCTTGAGATTATCTCCAATATATCCTTTTTATGTATAGTTTACCTGCTGTGGTTTGCATATTGTCTTTCTTATTAGAATGCAAGCTTGAGGGCAGGAGCTGTTTTTCCCCTCAAGATATATGAGGAACTGATTTAAATATATAGGAATAAGAGCCATTTCCTAATTGATAAATGGTCTAAAGATATGAACAGAAAGTTCTCAGGCTTTTTCTAGCCATATGAAAAAAATTCCAAATCACTGCTAATTAGAGAAATATAATTTATTTATTTATTTGAGATTTTAAAGGAAATTTTTATTTTTATTATTTTTTTATTTGTAAAACATATGTATGGGTAATTCTTCAACATTAACCCTTACAAAACTTTCTGTTACAAATTCCCCCCCCCATTCCTCACCCCTCCCCTAGATGGCAGAATATCCACTACATGTTAATTATGTTAAAATACTTGACAAATTGAATATATGTATACATATTTCCACACTTATTGTTGTGCAAGAAAAATCGTATCTACAAGAAAGAAAAATCAGATAAAGGAAACACAATGCAAGCAAACATCAATAGAGAGCATGAAAATGATATGTTGTGGTCCACATTTCACATCCCTCTCTCTGAGTGTATATGGCTTTCTTCACTGAACAATTGGAACTGGTCTGAAGCATCTCATTGCTGAAGAGAGCCATGTCCATCAGAATTGATCATCATATAATCTTGTTGTTGCCGTGTATAATGATCTCCTGGTTCTGTTCATTTCACTCAGCATCAGTTCATGCAAGTCTCTCCAGGCCTCTCTGAAATTGTCCTGCTGGCCATTTCTTACAGAACAATAATATTCCATAACATTCATGTACCATAATTTATTCAGCCATTCTCCAATTGATGGGCATCCATTCAGTTTCCAGTTTCCAGCCCCTACAAAAAGGGCTGCCACAAACATTCTTGCACATGTGGGGCCCTTTCCTTCCTTTATGATTTCTTTGGGATATAAGCCCAATAGAAATGTGAGAAATATAATTTAAAGCAAATCACAGCCATTAGAGTGTCAAAGACAACAAGAAAAAAAAAAAGAAAGTGGACAAATGTTGGAGAGGTAGCAGGAAAAATAGCAGATATGTTCTAGAGTCTGTTCAAACTGGGGGGCTAATTATTGAATTTTCAGTGTGAATATTTATACTTTAGAAATTTGCAGTTGCTATAAATGAGGGCTTGATTTATCATTTGGTTGACTGCTAGACTTGAGAAACTGTTAATGCAGATTGAATTTAAAAGTATGTGTGCATGTAATATCCCTCCCCAACTTCTCCAATCTTGTCATCAGACATTTACCAGAGCTGATAGGCATTACCAGTTTGGAGGTCTGTTTATTACAAGCTAATGTTTTTAAAAAAGACCATTGAATTTTTCAAGTAAGAGAACATAAGTAACTTTAGTGAGAACAGCTTTGGTGGCGAGATAAGATCAGAAAGCCATATTGAAAAGGGTTAAGAAGAGAGTGAAAGGAGAGAAAATAGAAGTATTACTGGCTTAAGGCCTTCATGAGGAGTTTAGCTACAGAGGGCAGAAGAGAAATGAGACAATAGTTAGCAAGGATGAAAGGATAAAGTGAGGGTTTGTCAAGATAGGGGAATAGGTATATTTGTAGGCAGTAGGAAGGGAGCCAACAAAGAGAAGAGATTGAAAATAAGTGGAAAAAGTGGGTATGACACAGGGGACAATATGGGGCAGGAGATAGGATCACTTTAATGTGTAGAAGAGCTAACTTTTTTTTTTAATTAAAGCTTTTTATTTGTGTAACATATGTATCGGTAGTTCCTCAGCATTGATCTTTACAAAGCTTTCCATTACAAATTTTACCCCCAATCCCCTCTCCTCCCCTAGATGGCAGGAAGCCACTACATGTTAATAATGTTGAAATATTTGACAAGTTGTGCAAGAAAAATCCTATCTACGAGAAAAAAAAGAAAATCAGAGAAAGGAAACAATGCAAGCAAACATCAATAGAGAGCATGAAAATGTTATGTTGTAGTCCATATTTCATATCCCTCTCTCTGGGTGTATATGGTTTTCTTCACTGAACAATTGGAACTGGTTTGAGACAATTCTTTGTTGTAGAGAGCCATGTCCATCAGAATTGATCATCATGTAATATTGTTGTTGCTGTGTATAATGATCTCCTGGTTCTGCTTGTTTCACTCAGCATCAGTTCATGCAAGTCTCTCTAGGCCTCTCTGAAATCATCCTGCTGGTCGTTTCTTACAGAGCAATAATATTCCATAACATTCATATACCATAATTTATTCAGCCACTCTCCAATTGATGGGCATCCATTCAGTTTCCAGTTTCTAGCCACTACAAAAAGGGCTTGCACATATGGGTCCCTTTCCTTCCTTTAAGATCTCTTTGGGATATAAGCCCAATAGAAACACTGCTGGGTCAAAGGGTATGCACAGTTTGATAACTTTTTGAGCATAAGGAGCTAACTTTGTTAAGGAATAAGGCTACTTCATCATGTGAAACAGAGCTGAAGGAGGAGAAGCTGATAATAGCATGAGTCAAGTTAGAGGAGGAATAAATGAGATGAGGGGGGTCCCAGCAAATAGCTTCATTTCTTCCCTGTAAAACATGAGGCAAGGTTCTAAGTTTGGAGAGTGAAAGTAGGGATTAGGGGGAGAACCAAGAAAAATTAGAAGAGGGATGAAAAGTTTTAGAAGAGCTGAGGGGGAGAGGGAGATATTGAGTTGATTAGGAAGGAATAATAAGATTGCCTAGTAGCAGGGAGGGCTCAGTTGACCCAGTTATAATGATTTTTTCCTACCTTTTGTTTAGTAATATGTATGTAGGCACCAAGGAGACAAATGGTGGGAGTTATCCAAAGCTGAGACTTGGTTGAGTATAATTCATGATATGAAAAACGGCCTAGGAATTCAAGAAATTACTAAATATATGATGTACATCAAGAATATGGGCAACTAGGCGGCGCATAGATCTCCAGGTCTGAAAGCAGGAAGATTCATCTCTCTAAGCTCAACTTTTAACTCCTTCTTGGTGGCTACAGACCATCTAAAAGAACAATGTTTTTTTCTGAACTTCATGAAGAAGATGAAAAGAGTGACAGAATAACAATAGTAACAACACATGTAATCTTTAAAATTTGTAAAGAATTTTGGATACATTACACTGGATACATTGTAAAGAATTTGGATAAATTGAACCTCACAACAACCCATGTGATATATACCACTGCTGCATTCTACTGATGTATAGTTTGAACAATTGACTCATATAGGTATTCAATAGGTGTCATAGATTTCATTATCCCCATTGTGCTTCTGAGGTATCTGAAACTCAGTGAGGTTCAAAGAACGTGTTTATAATTATACAGTGAGTAAATATAAGAGGTGAAATTTCAATGCAAGTTTTCTTGACTTTGTTTTTATTTAGAAGATAATGTGTATCTTTCCCTCCAATATTGTTGTGGGTCACATTTTCCCTCTCACCTTTATAGGAGTTTCCTCCAATGATACTTTTTTATTCATTTATCTATAACTTTGGGAGAAGCATATTAAACTTCCTGGAAATAGTCAAAAGAATTTAAATACATTTCTTTTCTTTTTTCTTTTTTTCTTTTCTTTTTCTTTTCTTTTTTTTTTTTGCTGAGGCTATTGGGGTTAAGTGACTTGCCCAGGGTCATAAAGCTAGGAAGTATTAAGTGTTTGAGACCAGATTTGAACTCAGGTCCTCCTGACTTCAGGGCTGGTGCTCTATCCACTATACCACCTAGCTGCCCCTAAACACATTTCTTTTCTTTTCTTTTTTTTTTATTAAAGCTTTTTATTTGTATAACATATATATGGGTAGTTCCCCAACATTGATCTTTACAAAGCTTTCCTTTACAAATTTTACCCCCAGTCCCCTCCCCTCCCCTAGATGGCAGGAAGTCCACTACATGTTAATAATGTTGAAATGCTTGAGAAGTTATGCAAGAAAAATCCTATCTACAAGAAAAAAAGGAATCAGAGAAAGGCAACACAATGCAAGCAAATGTCAATAGAGATCATGAAAATGTTACGTTGTGGTCCATATTTCATTTCCCTCTCTCTGGGTGTATATGGTTTTCTTCAGTGAACAATTGGAACTGGTTTGAGACAATTCTTTGTTGCAGAGAGCCATGTCCATCAGAACTGATCATCATGTAATACTGTTGTTGCTGTGTATGATGATCTCCTGGTTCTGCTCGTTTCACTCAGCATCAGTTCATGAAAGTCCCTCCAGGCATCTCTGAAATAACACATTTCTTTTCAAAGATGATATTTTTACAACCCCTAGCAATTCTTCCTCAATCCCAGCAACTACCAAAAATCATTTAAATGTTGGCACACAAAATTGCAAATGATTACTTCCTTAGGTATTTTCCATTTACCTCCCTCTTCCTCTCATTGCCACCCCTTTCCCTCGGGTGACTCATTAATCTGTTCTTCTTGGCTGTTTGGGCCAAACCAGTAAGATGGAAGAAGATAATTACCTTGGTCAAATGAGCTCAGGCTAGACACTTTTCTTTCTGAACTCATCAGGGCAGCTAATTAACTGCCTTCTCCTATGACAGTATTTTATGTGGTTCCTTTTGCAGGCTGAACTGTTGGAGATTATTGGATTTCTTATCTCAGCCTAGGTTGAAGCACATAAAGTTGATCATAGAAAGAACAGATTTCTTCAGATTTCAGTGAGAAATAGGCTGTTATGATGACAGAATTGAAATTTACAGTAATGAGTGGGATGCTATCTTTTAGACAGGAAGGATGGACAAGGAACTGGATTCCTCAGAAAAGCAATGACTTCAAATACATACATGGAAGATTATAATGAGAGTAGTGGTGATCTTCATGATCACTACAGTTCTTCATGATCAACAAACAACAGAAAAAGGACTTGAAATTAAAATAAATTTCATTTGGATGTAAGAAAAACCTTTTTGGGCATAGTGTGTAGAATACTGGGACTACAATCAGGAAGTCTATGCTCCTCATTTCAAAAACAACCTTAGATACTTACTAGACGTGTGATTTTGTGAAAGTCACAACACTGTTTGCCTCAATTTTCTCCTCTGTGAAATCAGCTAGAGAAGAAAATGGGAAACTACTCCAGTGTTTTTGCCAAAAAGAGCTCAAATGGAGATCAAAAAAAGTTGAACATGACTGAGCAACAAGAAGAATTTTTGGGCTTATAGGTG
>JAJPUD010027608.1:0-15402 GCA_023553655.1 Myrmecobius fasciatus | reverse complement strand
ATGGCAACCAGTTCCAGGACCATGCAACAGAAGATAACCCTGATGGGAATGGAGACGAGGAAAACAAGGATGAAGACTGGAACTAAGACTATAGTATCCAGAATCCCAGTGATATGCTGTATAATTATGCTCATGATTTTTTTCAGTTAAATTTAATAATTCCCTAAAGTAAAAAATTAAGTGCATAATTTAAAAAAAATTAAAAGTCCTTAATGTTTGTGAATTTGGCAAACTGATCATTATAACATGTTTCTATTCCTTCCTATCCCTTAATTACAGAATGGGCATTTCCTGAGACAACCTGAGACATGGCAAAGACCTTAAGTTAGGGAAACCAAGATTATTCATTGCATCCTAGGCCATTGTCCATCTTTTTAAAATTTTGTCTTACCACTTTACTTTGATGACTCTGGAGAAAGAGTGATACTGAAAACATTGTGTAGCTCTGCCTCACTTACATCTAATTTACATGGAAGTCACGACAAGTGATGTTATTGGTTCTCTTCAAGAATGAGGGAAGAACAACACCAACAACATATAAAATGAGATAACAATAACTGTATTAATTTCCTCACAGGGCTTCTGTTTAATTAAAATAATTATACCTAAAAAGGTTTACAAATGTTAAATACACATTATTATCATTACTCTCATCATTATTTACTAAGGTCCAAATTAATGTTTATTAAATTTAAAGTTCATTTATAACTCATTTAGATTTAATTTTGATTACTTAGCAAACAAAAATTTGTTAATCTAAGAATTATTTTGAATTAAAAACATTTACATTTTTAATTATTTAAGAATTATTTCTTTTATGTATATGTATATTCGATTTGTCAAGTATTTTAACATAATTAACATTTAGTGGATTTCCTGCCATCTAGGGGAGGGGTGGGGCTAGAGGGGGAAAATTTGTAACAGAAAGCTTTGTAAGGGTCAATGTTGAAGAATTATCCATACATATGTTTTGCAAATAAAAAATTTTAATAAAAAATATATTTAAAAAAAGAATGATTTCTTTATCCCACTCTTTTCCACATCCTCTGCCTCCCCCCCAGGGAAGTGAACATGTGTCACAAATAAAATATCCTTAAGCAAAACAAATCCCCACATCAGCCAGTTCTAAAAATGTGTTTCTAATTCTTCATTTTAGTCTATGATCTCTCTGTCATGACATGGAAACATTTTTCAAAACAAATTATCTGGAAACATGTTGATTATTATGTTCATCAGAGTTCTCAAGTCCTTCAGAACTATTCATCATTACAATGTTGGTATTATAATGTAAATTATTATTCTACTTATTTCACTTTGCATTACTTTATATGCTTCTCCATCTCTTTGTTTATGTTACTTAAAAATACTAAATAATTATATTTATATACCATAGTCCATCCAATTATATATCAATTGGTGGGCACTCTCTTGGTATCATGCTTTTTGACACAAATTAAAGTACGTTAGGTATTTTCATATGAATAAGACCTCCTCCTTCTCTGATCTTTTTTTGCTTTATATTTAATGTACATGAATTTATATATATGGGGATTATGTGGTATTCAAAGAGGATTAGCACATCTAGTATGAGGGCATATGAGCTCTTTTTAGGGTTGCCCATTGACCTTGGATGTTCAACTAACAACAAAAAAAGGAAATATGAAAACCTGGATTCAAGTTTTACTTTTGGCATATACTAATCATATGATACTAAACAAGTCATTTAAAATCTTTCTGTTTCAGACAGTTGACCAATATAAATTGCTGAAAAGTGTTTTTTTGTTGTTGTTGTTTGTTTTTATTTAGTTGTTATTGTTGTTTTTGTTTTTTATTGTAGTAATTTTATTTATTTTTAACACATTGCTTTATGAATAATATTGGGAAAGAAAAATCAGAGCAAAAAAGGAAAAACCATAAGAGAGATAAAAAAACAAAACAGAAAAAAATGAACATAACATGTGTTGATTTACATTCAGTCTTCATAGAATTTTTCTTGGTGCAGATCGCATTTTTTTTCCCCAAGGTCTATTGGAATTGCTTTGATCACTGAATTGCTGAGAAGAACCAAGCCTTTCATAGTTGATCACACATTCTTGCTGTTATTATCTAGAACATATTCCTGGTTCTGCTTGTTTTGCTCAGTATCAGTTTATTTAAATCTTTCCAGGCTATTTTTCCATAATCATCTTGTTTATCATTTTTATAGAACAATAATATTCTGTTACTTTCATGTCCCACAACTTGTTTAGGCATTCCCCAATTGGTGGGCATCTACTCCTTTTCCAATTCTTTGCTATCACAAAAGGAGCTGCTATTTTTTGCACATGTGGGTCTTTTCCCCTACTTTATGATCTCCTTGGGATACAGATCCAGTAATGGGACTGTTGGGTTAGGGTATACACAGTTTTATAGCCCTTTGAGCGTAGTTCCAAATTGCTCATAATTTAGTTGGATCATTTCACAACTCTATCAAAAATGCATTAGTGTTCCAATTTTTCTACGTCGTCTCCAACATTTATTATTTTCTTTTTCTGTCGTAGCCAACCTGAGAGGTGAAAGGTGTACCTCAGAGTTGTTTTGATTTGCATTTCTCAAATTAGTAGTTATTTAGAGCATTTTTCATATACTTATATATGGATTTAATTTTGACATCTGAAAATTGTATATTCTTATCTTTTGATTATTTATTAATTAGGAAATGACATGTATTCTTATAAATTTGCAAAGTTCTTTATATATTTTAGAAATGAGACCTTTATCAAAAGTACTGGCTGCAAAGATTTTTTGCCATCTTTGTACTTCCTTTTAATCTTGTTTCTGTTGGTTTTGTTTGTGCAAAATCTTTTTTAATTTAATATAATTAAAATTGTTCATTTTGCCTTTCATAATGTTCTCTAATTCTTCTTTGGTCATAATTATTTCCCTTCTCTAAAGATCTGATAGGTAAATTATCCCTTGTTCTCCTATTTTTTTTTATAATATTCTTTATGCCCAAATCATTGTTCCATTTTGACCTCATTTTGGTATGGGGTATGAAATGTAGGTCTATGCCAATTTTCTGACATTATTTTTCAGTTTTCCCAGCAATTTTTCTCAAATAGTGAATTCTTATTCCAAAAGTTGGAGTTTGTTGTTGTTTTTAATAGTAAATGGAGTTTCCAGAATCAATATTTTACACTAGGCAAATCATAGATCTAGAGAAAGAAAAAGAATGAGGAAGTGGAGGAAAATTAATTTTAACTTCTAAAGTTGACTTTAAGTTTTATATATTTACACAAATACTTCAAATACATATAAATTTGAACTTTTTCAATGTGGAACCTGAGTATCAAATATTTCATCAATTAACCAAATTTACTCATGTAATAATTGAGAGAATCTGGCATTCTTCATTTTTTTTCTTTAAATATGGTATTTTTTTTTCTATTGTACCAGGGAGCCTCAGGATGTAGAAATTACTCCAGAAGAATGCTGAGGAAGTCAAGCTGATTTTCTCCAATAGTCATTCTTTCATTTTACAATAGAAGCAAATAGATTAATCAACGTCCAGGTCAAACTCCATCTGCTTCCCCATCTCATCTCCTATTAGCACTCAATCACTATGTACCCTATCCATTTAAGACAATAATCTTATCAACCATAACAATATATCTATCTCATTCCCACTTACCTGTATTTGCTAATGGTATTTTTTTTCTGGAATGGTCTTTTTATTTTGCTATCATCCTTCAAGGCAGCCAGAGATTCATCTTCTATGAGAAGTCTTTCTATATTGATGCTAACACAATTTGATAATACTTTCTGTTATCCTTTTTTCCTCCAAAATATTTATATATTGTTTTTAATTCACCATTTGATTTCTCCATAATTGAATTGTTCAAAGGACTATTCTTGGCAACTTTTCTTCTCAGAGACACAATGATTATTGCTAATAATACAAATAAGACTGAAAATCACCCATTGACACAATAACTTAAAGTTTGCAAATATACATACATATCTGCATATGTCTGTGGCAAAGATTTGATTAAGTAGTCACTCTTTCTCTCTGGCCCTCAGCCACATTTGGAAAGAACTATTCTATGCCCAGCTCCTGTAATCAGGCAAAACTTCTCTTTAATCATCATTCTCTGTTTCACTTCTTGGCAGGCAGACTCCCTTAATTCTACCCACCAAATATAGTGATACCAATGATAGTCACTTGAAGCTATTGCTATAGGAGCAGTTAGGTGTTCCAGCTGATAAAACAATGGACCTGGAGGCAAGAAGATGTGAGTTTAAATTTGGCCTCTAGTTATGTGACTCTGGGCAAATCACTTAATCCCATTTGCCTCAGTTTCCTCATCAGTAAAATGATTTAAAGAAGGAAATGGCAAATTACTAGAGTACCTTTGCAAGAAAATCCCAAATAGGGTCTAAAAGAATTAGACCTCAAAAGGCTATCAAAATGTGCATACCTTTTGACCCAGCAGTGTTTCTATTGGGCTTATATTCCAAAGAGATATTAAAGAAAGAAAAGGGACCCACATGTGCAAAAATGTTTGTGGCAGCCCTTTTTGTTGTGGCTAGAAACTGGAAACTGAATGGATGTCCATCAATTGGAGAGTGGCTGAATAAATTATGGTATATGAATATTATGGAATATTACTGTTCTGTAAGAAACAACTGGCAGGATGATTTCAGAGCGGCCTGGAGAGACTTGCATGAACTGATGCTGAGTGAAGTGAGCAGAACCAGGAGCTCATTCATGGCAACAATCAGATTATAGAATGATTAATTGTGATGGATGTGACTTATTTTTTTTTAACAATGAGCTTATTCAGGCCATTTCAAATAATCTTGTGATGAAGAGGGCCATCTACACCCAGAGAGAGGACTATGGGAACTGATTGTGGATCACAATTTAGTATTTTCACTCTTTTTTGGGTTTTTTTTGCTAGCATTTTGTTTTCTTTCTCATTTTTTTCCCTTTTTGATCTGTTTTTTCTTGTGCAGCAGGAAAATTGTAGAAATATGTATAGAAAAATTGTACATGTTTCACATATATTGGATTATTTGCCATCTAGGGGAAACGGTAGGGGGGAAAGAGAAGAAAATTTGCAACACAAGGTTTTGCCAGGATCGATGTTGAAAAATTATATATGCATATGTTTTGAAAAGAAAAACCTTTAATTGATAAAAAATAAAAGAATTGGACATGACAAGTAATTGAACAAAGTAACCTCCTACCAAGCAAAAAGTGCTAGTTCTTTCTGTCCACAACAATTCACAACTGGTACTTTCAGCCACTAGTTGTAGGACCTACTTTTCTTTCTCCCTCTACGTATTTTGTCAAATACAACCTTCCTCTTCTCCATGCTCGGACCCTCCAAGAGATCCATTAGCACATAGGGGGGCAAACAAAATCAACAGTATCTGATTATTGGCTCTCAAGAAGTGGTCAAATGATGCTTAGTGATAAAAACTTCATAATAACATTAATTTTTTTCTTATATGATATGTATTAATAGATATAACTCTCATTAAAGAAAAAATGGAATTCTTCAATAATTTTTAAGTGTATGAGGATGATATGAGACCAATAAGTTTGTGAATTGCTATCTTAAAAGAAAATTTTCATTTGAAGGCATTTAGCAAATATAGCAAATGAGGGCATGTTTAAATGAAATAATCATGAAACACATAATTTTAACTAAGGATTGAGTCAGAGTAAGAGGCATATATAAATAGCAGATAGGGAACTAATCAGAACCATGAGGAAAATTCCTCTGACAGTGCAGACAAGAAGTCATCTCTTATTCAGATTATTAGAGTTATCTGCTATCTTGAGAGTTTAAGTAATGCTGGTGATCACAAAGCTGGTGAATTTTAAAGGCAGAACTAGAAACTTTGTCTTTCTAACTCCAAAGATAAACTATCTATTCTCTCTACTAATTCTTTCTTCTTCTGTAGTAGATTGTTGCTTACTAATTTCAGTTATGTATGACTCTTTATGAACCCATTTGGGATTTTCTTGTCAAAGACACCAGAGTGATTTGTTTGCTTCTTCAGCTCATTTTACAGATGAGGACACTGAGGAAAAGAGAGTTAAATGAATTTGCCATGGTCACATACTTAGTGTTTAAGACCAGATTTGAATTCAAGTTTTCCTGACTCTAGGCCTAACACTCTATTTACTCTATTCACCTGATTTCCCTCTCTAATAAGAAAATTATACTAATAACCCATCCCTCATGCATATTAGGATAATTTTTACTTACAAAGGGATTGAGAATATCCACAAATGTTGGTTGACTCAGGAAATTGAAAGGGTATGATATTCATATCACTTCTTCATCACTTAAGTACACAACCAGGGGCTTTCTGTAGAGTGATGGATCATGATTGTTAACTTAGGCAAGAGAATTTTGTTTAGTAGGATCAACTTGAGACATCCTTAATGCCCAATCTCAAATATCTTCCATATGTTCTTTTTAAGTAAATCTTCTTTTAACTGTTGAATGACATGACTTTTGTCCCATTTTATTCTATATTAAATGTATCAGGGGACTGGCATGAATCATAAAACAGCTTAGAACAACTTTCTATTCAAATGTTAATGACTTTTATCATACCCTGCCTTTGGTCCTAAGAAGTATTGTTCTGTGTGTTTACCTGCCTTATTCTTTAGACATGATGACTCAAAACAACTTCTTATTTTCCCCAAATGTTTAATCCATTCTTAAGAGGAATGACTTTGCACCATTAGATGGTGGTGATAAAACGACAGATGACAGATGATAAAAGCAATTCCAGGGGGAAAAAGGCATTGCAAAATTATTCTAGGTATTGTCTATATCTTTTGAATTGTCATCAATCATCACATTCAATCTAAGACTTTCTTTAAAGGTATAGGTTCAAGGAATAAGAAGATGATTATCACACTTCACTCAGCCTTAGTCTGATCACGCCTGGAATATTGCAGCCAATTCTTGGTACTACATTTTCAAAAGATTGTTGATTAAAAAGGAGACAAACAAGAATAGTGAAATTTCAAATTAGTGAAATATGATGATCAAATGAAGAAATTGAGAATATCCTATCTGGACATAAAAGAGAAAAGGAAATAAAAAACAAATACTAATCTTCAAATTTGGAAAGGTTTTTACCTTAGAGAGTGATTATGGTTATATCACTTGTCTCCAGACAACATAAATAAGAATATTGCATAGAAGGGACAAAGATGAAAATCTAGGTTTGATGTCAATGAAAAACAAAGAACAACAACCAAAAAAAAACCCTTAACAATTAGAGCTATACAAAAAGCTAATTCAAGAGGGAACAGCAACAAAGACTTAATAGACACCTGATGCTACATTGAAGAGGGGATTCTTCCTAATGTACTGGCTGCTCAAAATGGTCTCAGAATTTGTTTCGGCTGAAAATCTGTGAACCAGATTCTATCTTTGGTAACTTATTTGAAGGCAACAACATTTTTGGGGGATATTTGTGAAAAGTATAATTTGCATTATGTGTTTCATGATTATTCTGTAGTTTTACATTCTGGGGCTGAGTTGAAAAAGAGATGGTCCTGAAAGAAGGGAAATCTCTTAGGTAATACCAGATACTTATCAGAGAGACTAACATGACAGGGGGGAATGAAAATGAAAGTCAATCAGGAGCAGATATAGAAATATGGAGCCATGGAAATCAATGCACTCTTAGAATTGATCCAACCATTTGGGAGAGCAGTTTGGAAATATTCCCATAGAACTATAAAATTGTGCAAACTCATTAACCAACAATACCACTACTAGGTCTGTATACCAAAGAAATTAAAGGAGAAGGAAAAAAAATGTATAAAAATAGTTATAGCAGATCTTTTTGTGACGACAAAGAATTATAAATTAAGGGAAAACTCATTAATTAGAGGAATGGCTGAAAAAGTTGTGCTTTGATTGTGATGGAATACAATAATATTGTACTATAAGAAATGGTAAGTAGGAGAGTAGCAGAAAAACCTGGGAAGTCCTATATGAAGGAATGCAAAGTGATGTGTGCAGAATCAGAAGATCACTGTACCTGGTAACAGCAATATTATACAATGAACAACTGTGAGGATTTAGCTATTCTGATCGATACAATAATTTAAGATAATTAGATTATTTTATGATGGACTTATGATAAGAAATATTATCTACCTCCAAAAGGGGAAAATGATGAAGAAAATGTAGAATGAAGCATAATTTTTTTCACTTACTTTGTTTTTCTTGGTGTGTGTGTGTGTGTGTGTGTGCATGTAACATGGCTAACATGAAAACATGTTTTGCATAATTTGTAGGTGTAATTAATATCATATAACTTGCCTTCAAAATAGCATTGGAGAGTAAGAATTCAGAAATTAAAATTCAAAAAAAGTTAAAATAACATATATTTTAAATCACAAAGAAGAAATTAATTTATGGAAAAGATTGAGTGAAATGACTTTCAAGAAGTAAATTTGCTAATAACAACTAAAAAGAAAAGAAAACCAGTTCAAATTTCACTTTTAATATATGCTGGTGGCATGATTCTGAACAAGACATTTAAACTCTTATTGTCTCAGATCAATGACAAATATTCAGCAACTTATAACACTTAGCACTCACAGAACTATGAGAATTAAATGTCACATCTTCCAGGACCCTTTTTCTATTCTTTTGTTTTTTTAATATCGATTTATTTTTCAAAAAATATTTTTCTCAATTCTGTATAAAATATATTTTTATTTTTAAAAATAATTTTTAAGTTCCAAATTCTCCCTTTTTTTCTCCTTCATCCTTGAGAAGGTAAGCACTTTGATACAGATTTTATACATGCGGTCATGCAGAACCTATTTCCATATTAGACATGTTGCAAAGGAGAACACAAAACAAAGACAACAAAAAAGCACCAATCTACATTTAGACTTTATCTATTCTTTTTTGGGGGGGTTGTACATAGAATTTTTCATCCATAATTTCCTTGTAATTACCTTGGAAAATTGTGTTGATCAGAATAGCTGTTATTAATAGTTGATCACCATACAATATTGCTATTACTGTATACAATGATCTCTTGGTTCTGCTCACTTCACTTTGTTTCAGTTTATATAAGTATTCCCCAATTTTCTGAAACCTTATTTTCTATGGAACAATAACCTCTGACATAAGGGCTGTTGAGTACTTTTTAAGCCTGCTGTCTACCTTTGATATTTATCTGATCCACCAACTCTCATCTGTGACTCTGAGAAGATGTAGTATGCATAGCAAACATAGTAAATTATTTTGACAGAGAGCCTAAACCAGATTAAGTGTAACTGAGCAGTCTCAAACCATTTAATGTGTTAGGGGAAGTGTCTATCCCAAGCGAAAATTTTCCCAGTGGGTAGATGAGATTCTGCAGTGTTTAGAACTTGTTTAGATATTGAAGATATCAAGGTCATTCACTGCATCTTAAATCATCACCAGTAGTCTTGACTTTGTCTTGTGACTGGATTTTGTTAACTCTAGAAGAGAGAATGAAGCCTACAACTCTGGCAAATCTAACTTGATTAAGTGTAATTTACATGCATATCAAAAGATAACATTAATATCATTTTGCCATTTTTACCTACTTTAAGTATTAGCCAGTGTGACCACACTGGGAGCTGTAGTAATAACCCTGGTTTCAGGGAGCCTAGGTTATAGGGTTGTCTTCTTACTGGAGGTAGCAGTGATATTCAACAAACCTTTGTATGTCTGAATAATCTTTTTTGAGGATCATATTTCTTACTTCTTGGTGTGAAGAAGGGAGTAAAAAAGCTGCCTTAAAAATTGTCTGCTTGAGCTAATCTTGCCTACTTACCATGATTAACCCTGTACTCAAAACACATGAAAACATACAACAACTTTTGGAATATGTTCATGCTTATAGGCAGCACAAAATCTGATAGCTCTGAAAGGTGAACAGCTCTTGTTACAAGACAATTCTGTAAATTATTAACAAATAAAAGCACTTGATGAAACAAGGCTGGCAAATGAAGGACAACTTACTGAAATCTGAGCTCTGTGTGTGTGTGTATTTTTATACATACATATATATATATGCATATATATATTTTTTTTCTGGAGTAGACACAGTAATGGTGAGCACCATGAAGTTGTCATAAGGTTTGCAATCAAAATTAAAATAGTCAACAAGTTTGTATGGTTACCAAAACGAGTGAATAAAAGACCATTACAATAAGATTGCCATTTGCAGAAAGTGTCATTCTACCATTGTCACTATGATCTCTTGATGAGGTCAAATAAAATTTATTGAAGACCTGGATCCCTTTATCATCAATTTACTCAAAGAGAAGAAGCTTATAATTCTGTATGACTTGAATCATCATAATATTATCTTATGTTTAATTAAACACAACAAAACTCTGTGGATGCATCTATGCAGCAAGCATTGGTATTTAATAGACTATATCACTGTAAGGAGAACGGACAAACAGAATGTGAGAATGATGAAAGCCATGTGTGGCACAGAGTGCTGGACTGATCATAGGCTTATCCTCTTCAAACTACATATTCACATTCAACAAAAGCTTTGACCTCAAGGCAAAATGACTACCTGAAGACAAAAGTCAACAGATACATATGCTTCTCTGATTCTTAACAATTCATCAATAATTTGGAGGGAAGGCTTTGCCAATCTACAGTTGGTGACAATGGGGCAGAAATGGAGTGGGCAAAATTCAGAGATTTTTTGATGAAAATGATGTGGAAATACAGAAGCTGATATATGAAAATGAGAACTCCACCAGGTTTATGGAAGAAAAAAGTATTTTGTCTCTCTCCAAGAAGGTAGTGTTTAACTCCATTAAAAGTAAAGTGCAAGTGAAGCTTAGAGAAATGAAGGATTCTAGGTTCAGAAACAAGGCAAATGAAATTCAACTTTACACTAACTAACAATCATTTTTTATGATGCTTTGAAGGCTGTTTATGGTCCAACAACCCATGGTGCATTTCAACTATTCAGTGCTGATGGAACTACATAGATTGGTAATAAAGGCATGATCCTAGAAGGCTAGCCTGAACACTTCCATAGTGTTCTTAACCGACCTTCATCAATCAAGAGTGAAGCCACTGACTGTATATAGGTTGAAATCAATTTCTCTCTAGCTAAATTTCCAACTGAGGAAAAGCTTTTGAATGCTATTAAACTCCTCTCAAGTGGCAAAGTGCCAGATTCTATTCAAGCTGAGATTTACTAGGCAAGAGATCCATTGTCTATCCTAAATGTGACTGAAATTTCCCCAGCTATTTGGCAAAAGAAGTATTAGAATACTTAACATATTGGAGGGCATAGTTCTGTCAGCAAATTATTGATGAAGGGCTCCAGGTATGAACACACTTTGCCTTTAACCTACTGATATCATTTTGGTCCTCTTCAAGAATGAAGGACATCAACTATGGCACAAAAGTATTCCATCATAATCATATATTATAACTTATCCAGCCATTCTCCAATCGATGAAATCTTTTGTTTGATTTTTTGCTACCACAAAGAGATATTGTGCGTGCATGCGAGTGTGTGTCTGTGTGTGTGTGTGTGTGTGTGTGTTTATGTCTTGCTAGGCAATCTGACAAATATGAGCTGGTACCTAAGAGCTGTTTCATCTGGTATTTCTTTAATCAATATTGATTTTGATCATTTTTCATGCTACTTCTTTCAGAAGAAAACTAGCTGTCCATATCCTTTGACCATTTATCAGCTCTGTAATGACATATTTTTAAAAATTTGACTGAATTCTATATATTTGAGAAAAAAAGTTTTTTACCAGAGAAACATTGCAAATTTTTATTGTTTTTTTTGCTTTACTTCTAATCTTGTCTATTTTTATTTTGTTTATGTAATAACTTTTTAAATTTAATGCAATTGTGGTCCACATTTCACATCCGTCTCTCTGGGTGTATATGGCTTTCTTCAGTGAACAATTGGAGGTAGTTTGAAACATTTCATTGTGGAAAAGAGCCATGTCCATCAGAATTGATCGTCATATAGTACTGTTGTTGCCGTGTATAATGATCTCCTGGGTCTGCACATTTCACTCAGCATCAGTTCATGTAAGTCTCTCCAAGCCTCTCTGAAATCATCTTGCTGGTCATTTCTTATAGAACAATAATATCCCATAATATTCATATACCATAATTTATTCAGCCATTCTCCAGTTGAAGGGCATCTATTCAATTTCCAGTTTCTAGCCACTACAAAAAGGGCTGCCACAAACATTCTTGCACATGTGGAGCCCTTTCCTTCCTTTATGATTTCTTTGGGATATAAGCCCAATAGAAATGCTGCTGGGTCAAAGGGTATGCACAGTTTGATAACTTTTTGAGCGTAGCTCCAAATATTGATTGATGTTTGTTTACATTGTGTTTCCTTTATCTGATATATTTTTTGTGTAGATAAGATTTTTCTTGCACAACAATGATAAGTTTGGAAATATGTATACATATATTCGATTTGCCAATATTTTAACATAATTAACATGTAGTGGATATCTTGCCATCTAGGGGAGGGGTGGGGAGTTGGGGGGAAAAATTTGTAACAGAAAGCTATGTAAGGGTTATTGTTGAAGAATTACCCACACATATGTTATGCAAATAAAATAAAATTTAAAAAAGAAGAAAAAAAAAAGAATTAGAGTCAATAAAAATTAGGAATTGAGGCCCTTGAATTTTGTGTATGGTAAGTAAATTTTTACTTAAATATCATCTTCTAGTAATCCAGCAATACTATTAAGATAGGTGGTCAACAGCAGGATGATTTCAGAGAGGCTTGGAGAGACTTTCATGGACTGATGCTGAGTGAAGTGAGCAGAACCAGGAGATCATTATTCACGGCAACAACAGTACTATATGATGATCAGTTCTGATGGACATGACTCTCTGCAACAAAGAAATGCTTCAAACCAGCTCCAATTGTTCGGTGAAGAAAGCCATATACACCCAGAGAGAGGGATGTGAAATGTGGACCACAACATAATATTTTTATGTTCTCTATTGAGGTTTGCTTGCATTGTATTTCCTTTATCAGATTATTCTTTCTTGTAGATACGATTTCTCCTGCGCAAAAATGATGTGTGGCAATAACTATACATATATTAAATTTCTTAAGTATTCTAACATAATTATCATGTAGTGGATATCCTGCCATCTAGGGGAGGGGTGGGGAGTAGGGAGGAAAAATTTGTAACAGAAAGCTTTGTAAGGGTTAATGTTAAGGAATTACCCATACATATGTTTTGCAAATAAAAAGTATTGATTAAAAATTAATGCAATTAAAATTATTAATTTTATATATTTTAATGTTCTCTGTCTCTTGTTTGGTCATAAATTCTTCCACTCTCCATAGATTTTATAAGTAAACTATTCCATGATCCCTAATTTGCTTATGATATTACCCTTTATTTCTTTCATGTGCCCATTGTAACCTTAACATGGTTTAAAATACAAGATGTTGTTTTATACCTAGATTGTGCCAAATTGTTTTCTAGTTTACCTAACATTTTTTGCCAAAGGGTGAATTGTTTTCCCCAAAGCTTAGATCCTACACAAGATTACTAAGATCATTTACTACAGTGTATTATGTATGTACCTAATATTTTCCACAGATCCATCACTCTATTTCACTCTACTTCTTAGATATTCCCAGATTGTGTGGGTAATTGCCACTTTGCCATATAGTGTGAGGTTTAGTGATATTAGTTAACTTTCCTTCATATTTTTTTTCATTGATTCCCTTAATATTTTTAACCTTTTGTTTTTCAAAATTAATTTTGGTGCTGTATTTTTCTAGCTCAATAAAGTACTCGTTGGCAGTTTGTTTTTATGGCACTGAATAAGTAAACTAGGTAGAATGGTCATTTTTATTATATTTATTCAGCCTGTTTTTACAGTTTTTCAAATCTGACTTTATTTGTCTGAAAATTGTTTTGTGGTTGTATTCATCCTTTTTTTTGTTTGTCCTGGTAAGAAGAGTCTAGTCTTTTATATGGTCGGCAGTTATATCCAATGAAATTTCTCTTTCTATTCAATCCTTCTGTACTTTGTTGGTAATACATAGAAATTCTGATGAATTAAGTGCATTTATTTTATTGATGATGTTGTTAAGGAAGAGGAGGTGAAGAAGGAAAATAAGAAAAGTAGAGAGGTCATGGTTGGATCTCTTAATAGCTCAAGACAATTTTAGAGATTCTTTAATCGTGCCACCTTATTTAACAGGTGATGGAAGTAAATGAATTAAACAAAGTAAGACAAGGTATAAATGGCAGAACTGAGCCCAAACTCCAAATTCGGTGATCTTTCTTTTGCTTAAGATGTTAAGGTTTTATTTAGTGGAAAATAATAAGACACAACATTTTTTTTTTCACTTAAGAAGATATATGATCAGATTTCTGTAGTTTCTTTTTGTCTTTGCAATTTATATAGCTTTTTAAGGTCTGGAAAGTACATTATGCACATTACCTCATTTGAGAATGATAATCATCCTATTAGGTAGGTAAGGATGAGGGAGCAGTAGCTCACCTAAGCAAAATGGCAGAGAGACAAAATAATGGGAGAATGTTGGGGCTGGAGACTGGAGCTCAAATCCGTACTCACACATAAAATAGCAGTGTGATCTTGGGCAAGCTATTTGTTTGCCTGTTTGCCTCAGTTTCCTCTTCTGTAAAATGAGGGTAATAGTAGGACATAACTTTCAGGGATGTTGTATGTAGAAAATGAGATAAAATTTTTAAACCACTTACGGCAATTGTCCCATAATAGATGCATATAAATACTTATTATTATTGTTTATTATGGTGTTGAGATTGGAACTTATGGCTTTCTGATTCCAAAAAAAGCATAAATTTTATCATATATTCTTTGTAATAAAACCTCTATTTTCAAGTCCATATGATATGACTCACTAGGAACAGAAGTATTTATGTTGCGGCTTACATCATGATCAAAAGTATTGCTTGTAGCCTTCTCAAAAATCCCAGGCCTATAAAATGACAGGAAAAGTTAATGATTAATGTTGGAGGGGATGTGGGAGGGCTGGGACACTGATGCATTGTTGCTGGAGCTGTGAACAGATACAGCCATTCTGGAGAACAATTTGGAGCTACGCTCAAAAAGTTATCAAACTGTGCATACCCTTTTACCCAGCAGCATTTCTATTGGGTTTATATCCCAAAGAAATCATAAAGGAAGGAAAAGGCCCCACTTGTGCAAGAATGTTTGTGGCAGCCCTTTTTGTAGTGGCTAGAAACTGGAAATTGAATAGATGCCCTTCAACTGGAGAATGGCTGAATAAATTATGGTATATGAATATTATGGAATATTATTGCTCTGTAAGAAATGACCAGCAAGATGATTTCAGAGAGGC
>JAJPUD010027607.1:0-15403 GCA_023553655.1 Myrmecobius fasciatus | reverse complement strand
TCTTATCAAATTAACTAAAGGCTTATCAATTTTGTTAGTTTTTTTTTGTAGAACCAACTCTTAGTTTTATTTATTAATTCAATAGTTTTCTTATTTTCAATTTTATTAATTTCTCCTTTTATTTTTAGAATTTCCAATTTGGTATTTAATTGAGGGTTTTTAATTTGTTCTTTTTCTAGTTGTTTAAAATAATAAGCCCAATCGTTGATCTTTTCTTTCTCTATTTTATGCAAGTAAGCATCTAGAGATATAAAATTGCCCCTTATAACCACTTTGGCCGTATTCCACAAATTCTGGTATGTTGTCTCCTTATTGTCATTCTCTTGGACGAAATTATTGATTGTGTCTATGATTTGCTCTTTCACCCATTCATTCTTCAGGATTAGATTATTTAATTTCCAATTAACTTTTGGTTTATTTTCTCCTGGCCTTATATTGCATGTGATTTTTATTGCATCATGATCTGAAAAAGATGCATTTAATATTTTTGCCTTTCTGCATTTGATTTTGAGGTTTTTATGCCCTATCACATGGTCAATTTTTGTATAGGTTCCATGGACTGCTGAGATAAAAGTAAACTCCCTACTGTCTCCATTCAACTTTCTCCATAGATCTATCATATCTAGCTTTTCTAACAATTGGTTTATCTCCATAATTTCTTTCTTGTTTATTTTGTAGTTTGATTTATCTAATTCTGAGAGAGCAAGTTTGAGTTCCCCCACTAGTATCGTTTGGTTGTCTATTTCTTCTTGCATCTCTCTTAATTTCTCCCCTAGGGATTTGTGTTATTACACTTGGTGCATATATATTTAGTATTGATATTGCTATATTATCTATGGTTCCCTTTAATAAAATATAGTTTCCTTCCTTATCTCTTTTGATTAGACCTATCTTGGCTTTTACTTGATCTGAGATAAGGATTGCTACCCCTGCTTTTTTTTGTTCACCTGAAGCATAATAGGTCCTGCTCCAGCCTTTTAAATTCATCTTATATGTGTCACTATGTTTTAGATGTGTTTCTTGTAGACAACATATTGTGGGATTCTGGTTTTTAATCCATGCTGATATCTGCTTCCGCTTTATGGGAGAGTTCATCCCATTCACATTCACAGTTAGAATAACTAATTCTTTATTTCCTGCCATCTTATTTACCCAAGTTATTTTGTCCCCTTTCCTTTCCCCTTTCTCCCTTCCCCCCTCCTCAGTACTTTGCTTTTGATGACCCCCCTAACAATACTCTACCCTTTAGATCCTCTCCCCCTCTTTTTACTCCTTTCCCCTGATTCTTCTATTTTCCCTTCTATTAGTTTGCCCCTTACTTTTCCTCCTTTCCCTCCCACTTCCCTCTAGCAACAGACAAGTTTCTATGTGAAATGAAATGTCTGATATACCCTTTTAGAGCCCAACCTGATGAGAGTAAGATTTACACAATGCTCATCTCCCTCCCCTCTTTCTCTCAATTATATTAGGTTTTCTTTGCCTCTTCAAGTGATTTTTCCTTGTTTTTATCTCCTTTTTTTTAGATCTTATTTTATCACTTTTCCCCTCTTTTCCCCAGTATGACAACCTTTTCCCCTCTAGCTCTCTTTTTCATAGTATCAAAATAATATCTAGTTAAGTATACCCCCAAACTTCAAGTATGCCCCTAGTAAAAATAAAGTTCTCAAGAGTCCTTTCCTTTTTACCTTTTTATGCATCTCTTGAGTTCTGTGTTTGGAGGTCGAATTTTTTGTTCAGATCTGGTCTTTTCATTAGAAATAGGTGAAATTCCCCTATATCATTGAATGACCATCTTCTTCCCTGGAGGATAATGCTCATTCTAGCTGGATAAGTTATTCTTGGCTGTAATCCAAGTTCCTTTGCCCTTCGGAATATCTGGTTCCAGTCCCATCACTCCTTCAATGTGGAGGCTGACAGATCATGTGTGATTCTAATTATTGATCCTCGGTATTTGAATTGTTTCTTTCTAGCTGCTAGCAGAATCTGTTCCTTGGTGCTATAGTCCTTAAATTTAGCCACAATATTCCTTGGGTTTTTAATTTTGGGGTCTCTTTCAGGAGGTGATTGGTGAATTTTTTCAATGGTGATTTTGCCCTTTGATTCTACAACCTCAGGGCAGTTTTCTTTCAGGATTTCCTGGAAGATAGTGTTTAGATTCTTTTTTTCATCATGGCTTTCAGGAAGTCCAATAATCCTTACATTGTCTCTCCTAGATCTATTTTCCAAGTCAGTTGTTTTTCCTAGGAGATATTTCATATTTTCTTCTAATTTTTCATTTTTTTGTTTTTGTTTGACTGATTCTTGAAGTCTTATTGAGTCATTCACTTGCATTTGTTCAATTCTTATTTTTAAAGTGTTGTTTTCTTCAGTTACCTTTTTAAGCTCCTTTTGTAACTGGCCAATTGAATTTTTTTGTTCATTGCACTCTTTTTCCACTTCACTAATTTTATTTTTCAATAAATTGGTGTCTTTTTCATATTTCTTTTGCATGGCATCATATCCTTCTTTCACTGATCTCAATTCATTTCCTCATTTTTCTTCTAACTGTCTTTTGAGATTCTTTATGCAATCTTCCAGGTAAGCCTTGTGGAATGGGGACCAGCTCATGTCCGCCTTTGTGGCTTCCTCTGGGGTTGCTTTCCCTTTAGGAACCTTGGGATCTGGGGTCTGCCCTTCTTTCCCTCCATAAAAGCTGTCTATGGTGAGAGCTCTCTTCTCCTTCTTTCTCATTTTTAGAGCTTGAGGTGTGATTAAAACAGGGGACAGGTAGCCATTTCAATTTGCCCTGGGCAAATTTGACATTTGGTGCGGGGCTGGTTGGGCCTGGTCCATGATCCCAGCCACCCTCAATCCACCTTTTATCAAAGGCAGATCCGTCAAAGCACCTGCCTGCAAGCAGAGCAAAGTGCCCCAAGCATCTCCTGGGGAACTCCTGGGTGCCTAGATTCTGTTATGCTCCGTCCCAGCCCTGGTCTTCTGCCCCGGCTGAGTTCTGGCACCTGAGCGCCGCAAGTGGCCAGATCCACTTCCCCTCTGAAACAGACCTGCTCCAGAGTTCTTCCAAGGTAATTTTTGATAGAAGTGTATTGTACTCCAAGTGTTTGATGAAGCCCTCACTCCAGAACCATTTCAGAGCCTTAATTTGTTCTGGGTCTGAGGGAAGATCAGAGGAGCTCACAGAGAGTGGTGTCTGCAGTCCGCCCTCTTGGCTCTGCCCCCTTGAATTTTTTTAAATTAACTAATTAGTTAACACATATTTGTTGAACTAAAATCGATCTCAGTGATGTCTTGAGAAATTACTAGGTTAAAGTATTAATAATATCCACTAAGATTGAAAGCTGCTACGGTAACCTGTATTCTGTCACCATTTTGGCTTAAAAAATATTAATGACACCACAGGGATAGAAAAAGAGGTGGTTAGGTACTAGGTGAAAAATTAATGCAAACTATTCTAATTTAAACTATTGAGTAACATTAGCTAATGGAAGTTTCTTGGCAAGGGGTAATAGTAGGTCAAAAAGCTGAATATTATGTCAAATAATAAAGGTTAAAGTCAAAATAATGGATAAGAGCCTATTTACCTATTTAAGACATGCATCAAAGCAGGAAACTGTTCTCTTCAAGGGAAGGTGATAATTGTTTCTAATGGTCTATAAAAGAAGTGACATCTTTTTATAAAGCTGCCAACAAGATCTTCTGAGTCAACTCTTTTACTGTTGCCTTCCTGGTTGTTCCTTTGAGTTCAGTGTATTTCTTGGCAGTTAGTCTGAGAGACAGAAATCTCAGTTTGTGATGTTGGCAAGGTAAGACACAGAAGACATGATTAAGAGGGGGTAATCAAAAAAGATCATTCTCTTGGTACCAGATATTGAAATATATCTAGTGATACTATTTCTTTATAGTGAGTGCTCTGGGCGAAAATTTGGTCTTCAAAATGATCCTTCAATGCAGTAAAGTAACTTTTATGAACTAGATAAGAAAGTTACTAACTAACAAAAAGGATCAGATAACATAAGGAAAGAGAAGAAAGTCCTACATTGTAGTGACATAATATTTCCTACTCATTATATATGACTCTTGCTCTGTGCTTGTTTTCCATACCCTGAAGCCCTCATTATACCTTTTCTTTATTTTTAGTCTCGGGTATGCCTTTGTTCAGTTTAAGAAGGCCCTACTGTGTTAATATTGCTTTTTCTGTGTCTCTTGGATTAAATAGAATTTTCTCTGTTTGAATGTAAAGTCCTTTGAAATCTTGCCCCATGCTATCCTTCCAGAATCATTCATTGTGATGATTCCCCAAATTGTGATCCAGCAAATTCTCTTCCACAAATTGTGTACCAGCAAAAATTGGCTTTTTCACTGTTCCTGCATCCCAAAGCTCCTTGTAAGTAGGAATTGTTTTATTCCTTAATTATGTATTTCAATATCTGGCAAAGTGCCAGGCATATAGTAGATGTTTAACAAATATGTGTTGATCAATTGACTTACTGATATGGAATATTCTCTAAGGATAAGAGGAATGGAGAGTAGCTCAGAAATATACAATCAGGTACACTCACAGATCTTGGTGCTGTCATCTTTATTGGCCCTTCCTTTTCCACTAAAAGATGAGGATAAGGAGGCAGAGGAAAGGGAAAGAACTAATAGTAATACTCAATGCAATGTCAAATCCACTAGTCCTATGCCATTTATGCCTATGGTTCTAGGACAGAAGATTTTTCTCTCCCTCTCTTCTTCTCTCCCTCCCTTCCTTCCTCACTTCCTCCCTCCCTCCCTCTCTTCCTCTTTCCCTTCTTTCCTTCCTTCCTCTTCTCCACTTTCCTTCCTTCCTTCCTTCCTTCCTTCCTTCCTTCCTTCCTTCCTTCCTGCCTTCCTGCCTTTCTTCCTCCCTTCCTGCCTATCTTCTAACCTACCTGCCTATCTTCCTCCTTCTCTCTCTCACTCCTTCTCTTCCTCCCTCCTTTTTTCTTCCTTCCCCTTACTCCTTCCTCTTTACTCTGTCTTCTCCCTCAGAGTACATAGGATATCATACCCTTACTTGCAAAGAAATATAAATTTTGAATTCTGAAACCTTGCAAGATAACTTTGGGTTTATGGGCTAAATTTCTTTCTCAAAGCCTATGCTTTAAATCCAAATAACTCTGGCTCTTATTGAATGGACAACAATATGTCACAATTCAAATCTTACTTGGCCATTGTGTGTTCTCTGATGACTCAGACTATGTGTAAAATAGCTAGCAAATGTTTCTATTTTAGCTAGAAACCTTGAAGATATTCCCCTTCCACATTGATTTTGTTTTTTTGACTAGAGAAAAAAATGCCATTATTTGACTCATTTCTTATTCAGTCTTAATCACTTAATTTACCTAGTCCCAGTCAGACTGAGACCTAGCTTAAAAAGCCCAAAGTCTTCCACTCTTTCTGATCTGTGTCTTCCCCTTGGACCCAACTGACTCCAAAGGAGATAGTGAAGGTGGTGATTGCACAGCCCTCTCTCACTTAAATCCAATTCCAAATATCATGGTCTTTTTTGAAAATAAAGAACAAAAACAAAAATATATTTATATGGCTTATTTATGTATAGACACATGTGCACTATATATGTATATAATTATACATGCATGAACCTGTATGTATGTGTATGATAAATCTTTTTACTCTGCAGTAACCTAGATAAATTTTAAAGGTTATCATTTGCAGAGCAGGGAGTGATTCATATTGGTAGAGAAAATTATATATATATATTTGCTGAGGCATTTGGGGTTAAGTGACTTACCCAGGGTCACACAGCTAGGAAGTATTAAGTGTCTGAGACCAGGTTTGAACTCAAGTTCTCCTGACTTCAGTGCTGGTGCTCTATCTACTGCACCACCTATCTGCCCCTAGAGAAAATATTTCAACAGTATAGTATATGTTCATTTGTGTGCTTATGTGTTTATTCTTCAATAAAGTTTATCTTGCTGTTTGCTTTTGGTTTGTTTGGTGTTTTGCAGATACTTAGAATTAAGAGAATAAACCATGGTCGAGTTGTTGTTGTTTGTCCTTTTTTTCTGGAAGAAAACAAAGACATCAGGAAGTTGATGCCATGACATGCAAGTGATTTGGATTTAAGTGAGGGAGGGCTAAGCAAGGTCACCCACCTCACTTTCCCCTTCAGAGATTTATGGTTCAGAGTCTGAAATAGGTCAGGACAATTGGAGATGGTGTGGATAGAATGGGACAACTTGGCCTTTGCAAGCTAAGGTCTTCCACTAGTCTCAGTTTGACTGAGCCCACATTCATTCAGTTTTTTAAGGCTAGGTAGCTATTGAGGCAAATAATTTCCTCCTTCACTTATATTAAAAAAATAAAAACAAAAAATCACCCAACTAAATAAATCTCAGAAGGGAAGGCACTTAAGGTTTCTGATTAAACCAGAAATAATTGCTATCTATATTCAATTTGAGTCAATCTGTACCCAACCAATGACCAAATGAGGCATGGCCTGGGACCTTAGTGGCCTGAGACTGGATTTGAACTGGGCTTTTCCTGGCTTCTGGGCCAGTGATCCATCCAATGTATCATTGAGATTCCCCCTCAAGTTTATTTTCCTAAAGTACAGATAGTACTGTGTTACCATTGTCCCTTCCCCCACCTCAAGTCAATGAAATCCATTAACTCTATATGACCTCCAGCATCAATTGTCCTCTATTTGGCATTCAAAGTCTTTCTCAATATGTTCCTCCCAATGTGCCTAGTTATCTGTTACTTATTTTTCCCTCTCACTCACTTTTCTCTATGATCCAGGGGCATAGGTCTCCTTGCTTTTCTTTGTTTAACATGTTCTAACTCCTATCTTCTTATTTTTTTCACTAATCTGTGAAAATTCCTGTGCTTGGAATATCTTCCTTTCTTATTTATACTTCCTGCCTTCACTTTTTTTTTTCAAATCAAAACTAAAATTCTATCCATTATAACATACCTTTCTTGGTTCTTCATTCTAGTTACTTCCTTCTATTAATTATCTCTAACATATTCTGTATATAACATATTGCTACAGAGTGATTTTCAAGTTGTCTAATTATCTTTACAAAAATATAAAATGAAATAATATTTGTTAAACACTTAGCAGAGTTTTTCACACAGAATTAGTGCTTGTTCCTTCTCACATCTCTCAGTCAAAATAGAATGTGAGCTCCTTGAGAGAAAGGGACTACCTTTTGTTTTCCTTTGTATTTTCAATGCTTAACACAGTGCCTTATTCACTATAGGCACTTAAATGCTTATAGACTACCAGATTATATGTTTGCTTACATAATGTATATATTTACCATCATATTCATACTGGGGTAAAATCAGTATATGCTTTGAAGAACTCATGTTCTTGGGGATATTGAATAGATTAATTTTACCATAATAGAGAGCTCATGTTTCAGAAAAGTGTGAGGCAACTTTGGAAAAAAATGATACTCAGATTATTACTATTTCCTATATTCAAATGGTCATTAGTACCCCTCTGATGTTTTCTATCACCATCATCATCATCATCTTCATCACCAAGATTACCACTGTCATCATGACCATCATCAGCATCTTTAGTGGCTTCTTCTGCTTCCTTTCATCTTTTGGATGTTAATATTATACTTTTTTTCCCCTTTCACTTCTTCTGAATATCTCATCTGTCTACCAAATTTCCTATTACCATGCCCTGGTTGTACATAAGAATAAAATAAGCTAAGCTCCTCAAAGGAAATTAATTATCCTAATTTGAATGGTGTTTCAACATCCAAAGAAGACTATTTACTGAAAACAAGTGCATTAACTTAAAATTGACGCAGGACCCTTATAGGGAGAAAAATCACCTTCATTAACATCACTCTCAAAATCTGATTGTGTCATCCTCTACATTGGTTATACCTTTTTCACTCTCAGTTCCTGAATCCCTGCTATCAGAAATACAATAAAGCAAAGGGGTAAAGTGTTAAATTAAGATTTGTAGGTGTCTTTTAGAATAGTATGCTCTTCTCTATTCAAATGTTCAACTTGTCCCTATTGCTTACTATGTCCTTTGTTTATCTTTAACATTCCAACTATTTGTCATTAGTTGTCAACCTGTTCAAGTTCTGATGATTCCAAGTATTTCTTGGAATGCTTTTCTCCCCTCATCCCAATGACAGCTAATTAGTGAAATCACTCTCCTTTGTTCACAGTCGCCCACTTCTTATAAGTGGTCTTAATGATCCTCAAGTGTCATTTAACTTATTGTGAACTTACTTGGATTCTCACTTTGGAGCAAAAATGAAAAACCAAAAACTGTTTTTATGTGTGCTTCTGCTCTCTTTTAGTATTCCTATTGGTACTGTTCATTCAACAGTGAATATATTATGCTACTTGGAGTTGTGATTCATCAGTATGTAATTGTTTAATGGAACGATAATTAATTTCATTGTCAGAGAATCTGAATGCAAATCCTGTCTTTTATTTAAAAAAAATTGTGACCTTGGGGAAGTTATTCAGTCTTGTAATTAGAACTAACTCAACTTTCAGTTTATTCATTGGTAAATAAAGGGACTTGAATTAAATAGCTTCTGATATTCCTTTTACCTTGAGGTCCTGTGAATCTGTGATCTAAGTAGTGTATTTCCCCAAATACATTTCTTTGTATTCTTTTTAAGAATGTGAATAATAACTTTTTATTTTCAAAATACATATAAAGATAGTTTTCAACCTTCACTGTTACAAAACTTTGTTCCAAATTTTTCTCTCTCCTATTCTTCAGTTCCCTTCCCCTAGACAGCAAGTAATGCAATATAGATTAAGCATGTGCAATTCTTCTAAACATATTTCAACATTTATCATGCAACACAAGAAAAATGAGAAGAAAAGAGAAAAAAAATGAGAAAGAAACAAAAGTAAGCAAACATCAAAAAAAGGTAAAAATACTATGTTGTAATCCACATTTACTCCCCATAATCCTTTTTCTAGATGCAGATGGCTCTCTCTATTGCAAGTCTATAAATAATTCTAATACCTAACACTTTTCCATGGAGTATGTTTAATTTTTTCCCTGTTCATTGATTGCTAAGAATGATGATATTTCAGGGCTTTAAGATAGACACAATTATACTCACTCACCCTTCAATTTCAATCTAAACCCAGATTTCAAAAACTAGAGAAGTATGTGTCATTGGAAGGCGACATCTGTAGGAAAGCTTTTCTGACTACCTTTGGTACCATTGCGTATGACACACATATTTTCTGTTATTTACATAGAGACTGTGGCCATTCTAATTACTGCCTTCCAAACATCCCATATAGAAATCAGTGTTATTATTGTCCCATATCCTACTTCTAGTCCACCACAATAAGCTTTGCTTAGGTAAGTGTGATTGGCAATATAATTTCATAAATTATTATTCTCAAGGCCTTGAATTATAGAAGTTAATGGACCTTCAAAATTGAGTAACTTTATATTGTTATCTACCATGGGGTACAGTTTAAAAACATATTCCAGCAAAATATGTATCCCTATCACTTCATTCCTCAGTATAGGTATTATATCTAAAGTATTTTTTCAGAATACCCTTTTCTTCAAAAACATTTGTCCAGAAGAAGCTAAAAGTAAGACTTTCACATACTAGTAAGAATACTGAGCTTAACCAGAAGAACTGAATTCTAGTTATAAGTTTCCCAGTAACCATGTGAACTGGACAAGCCACTCAACTTATCTTTGCCTCTTTTTTCCTCATCAAAATGATGGTTTTGATAGTGATTATCTCTAAAACATTATTTCTTCTCTAAAATTAAGTTTCTTATAGGTCTCATGTCATCTACTTTTTTTTTTTCTTCCATGGGGTCTAGCTTCATGGGCTGCTTTGCTGTTTCTCTCATATACTTTCTCCATGTCTACACACTAGCTAACCTGAATGCCTGCAAAGTTTTCTTTCATCATTTCTACCTCTTGGAAGCCTAGCTTCAATTAAGACTTATCCCATATCCTATCTTTTACTTTTCATTGTCTCCATAGCCCTTTGAGATTGTCTTTCAGATATTCTGTATATTTTTATATGTATATTTCTACTTACACATTATCACACATTCAAATGTCATTTCCTTGAACACATGGATTATATATGTGTGACACATGATAAGCACTTAATAATTTTTGATTGAGCATGCATTGCTATCAAAACAGAAGGATGTACTTAACAAATGATATCGTTTCAAATATAAAATATATCAATATTCAATAGATTTAAATACAAAATAACTATCTGAGCCTGGACCCTCAAACTTAGAAGCAACATGACACTGTAGCTAGAGAACAGCTCTTAGAGAAGAAAGATACAATCTCAAGTTCTACTTGTAATGCATGCCAGCTGTGTGAAAATGAGCAAATCATTTAAACTTCAGTGACCCACTATACTTTCAAAGACAATGTTGAAAAGCAATTATGATATTAATCAATAGAAAACGTTTCTAATAAGAACACACCAATCATTTCTTTTTTGTGGGGTGTGGGGAGAAGGCAATCAGGGTTAAGTGATTTATCCAGGGTCACATAGCTAGTAAGTATCTGAGACAAGATTTAAACTTAGATTCTCCTGACTCTAGAGGAGGCACTCTATCCACTGTGCCTCCTGACTGCCCCCAAACCATGTCTTATTAATGCAAAACCAACTTCAAAAAAAGATGATAATATTAATACTTCTTTCAACCTACTTCTTTGTTGTTCAGTATATGTCACTGACCACTGTAATTTACTAAGTTTCCTACTTGTGTTATTAGAAATAATGCCTTACCAAATGATATTGCCACTAATACCACCTCACACTAAAACATCATAATTTGACAAAAGTAACTGTGACTTCCTGGATTGTGATGACATCTTTGACAGAAACTGCATTTCTATATGAATCATCCCACCAGCACAAAGAAGTTCTATAAACAAAGATTATTTCTCTTGTTCTTGTGAGAGAAATTAATTCACATTTGAAGGAAATTATGTTTGCCATGACAGTCTAAATACACATTTTTCCAGAAAAAAAAAGGTGTTTAATGCTTTTCTTTAAATCAATTTTATTTCAAATAAAATTATTCAACTAGAATTATTTGAGGGAATATTAAGTGTCTTTCTGATAATCATAAAACAAAGAGTTCTTTGAGACAGAAGAATTTCAGACCATTGGAGAATGTCAGATTATTAGCCTGACTATAGCACAAACCTTTCTTATTTAAATCACTACTGGACTGCTTAACTCTTAATTTTCTGAACTGTCTTCTCAGTAGTTTTTCCCCCATTAGTTTCACTTCCTGTCATTTCTTTAACAATTCTTGTTGTAAATTAATGAATAATTATTTTCAAAATCATTTTTGACTCTTATCCTCCCATATCCAAATATATACCAAGGCCTTGAGATTTTGCTTACATATGTTTGCTTCCTCTTTTGCCCTCTTCACTTCATATGCATGACTTCTACAAATTTTTGTCTAGACTATTCTAAGAACTAATTGGTTGTTCCTTGTCATCCAATATTTCCCATATCCATCCTGAATATTGTTGTTGAGTTTATACTTATAGCATTATGCCTGATATCAATTACCCTGTTTAAAAAATGTCAATGATTCTATTCCATACAATATAAAACAAAATTGCACCCTCTTTGGAATACTAAGATATTTTATGGCTAAGATTCAACCTACCATTCTATACATAAATTTCTTCAATTCTTCATAGTGTACTATACAATTGAGTTGAAATAGATTCTCTGATTTCATCCTGAATTCTTTTTCTGCCATTTGCATATGAAAGCTATCACTTCTATTTGGAATAGATGGTTTCCACATTACCAACTGATGATTGAAAACAAACAGAACAATAATAAAGTTTGATTAAGGCACTACTTTCTGTATGCAACCTTCTCTGATTTATGTAGGAGACCTTGATTCTCCCAAATCCCATACTTTTCATTTACTCCTTTACACCTTTTTTAAATATTAATTTGGATTACTTTTATAACTATGCATGATTTCATCCCTATGGAACTTTAAAAAATGGGACTGTCATTTTTGAACCCATAGTACAAATATAGTGACTTACAAAAAAAATTGCTAATTTTAGAGTTATAACTAAGGGTTTTTCTATCAGGCAGCAGAAAATAGTCTTAGGTAAACACTAGAAAACCTACATTCAAACTGATTTTTCAAGCCTGGACTTGACCATAATAAAGGCACCAGGGAACCGATTAAGAAATGGACCCTGAATATGGTTGTCTTTAAGAAGAAACAAATCACCTTTTTAATTTCCTCTTTGAATACTTGATGTAGGTAAGAGATATTAATCTCATAGACCTTGGCCAGAAAAATGGCTAGAAGCAGGTCAACATGTAATTGAGAAGTGGTAAATCTAATTTAACAAAATAAACACAAATATAATGCAACTTAGATAATGTTAAATTGTAGTTTTCTAAGTCTATATACATTTCATCCTAATCCTATAGGGATCCATTTCTATTTGAGTCTGACACCTCTTTTATGATAATTAGGGACTAAGCTCTGTTTTATAAGTTGCTGAATTAATAAAAGTTCATTAAGTGCTCTCAAAATTTGACATCTTACTGCAACCTCTCTTCTTTCACTTGGTTTGGAACCTGAACATTTAATAAACATTTGTGAAATGGAATGAAAGATGCTCTGTTTTTTGCCTAAATATGCAATTTGGGGAAGAAATAAAAGGCAATATGATATAGTATTGGAGTTCATCTCCTGTAGTGAAATGAAGGGTGTGATAAACAGGAGGCCAGGCAGAAAGAGTCTCGATTATGGACTTTTCAAATTTTATTGATGAGGAGCACAAATATGTATACCTTAAATGTTGATACATTTAATACAAAGTATACTCTTTTAAAATTTCTATAGTTTAACAAAATCTACTATGATGTAAATGATTAGACCCCTTAAGCCCCCAACCTTGGTTACTTAGATAGAGATGTAAATTGTTGAGATATGCATCAAGGTACAGGTTATTATACCATTGTCTCAGGAATCATTCTCCCAAATACCTTTAGTCTCCTTGTGGACATTTTTTCCTATCCTAAATTGAAAGGTTTAGCTTTAATATATTGAGTAGTGTTTGCATTTTGTTTTAGTCACTAGAATTCCAATTTATAGCTTTACCAACGTGTCTCTGTTATTAATAATAGAAAAAGAGATGTTGATGGGCCAAGTTATGATAAGATTTAGGATGGATTCTTACCTCCTGGCCCTTTACAATACAGGACCATTGTATCCTAAAAGCTTCCTGTCTAGTTAGGGAAACAAGGTATATATGCATTACAAAAAAAGAAGCAGAAAAATAATATACTATACCCATATATTAATAAACTTTTATTAAGCATCTATTATATTCTAGACATATTGGTAAGTTCTAACAATAAGGAGGCAAAAATTAATTAGTACCTGCCCTCAAGAAATTTACATTTCATTAGAGAAACAACATATGCATATACAAATGTATACAACAAATATATAAAACAGTTGGGGTGGGAGAAGAGAAGAACCAAGACATCAGGGTAAGAGGAGTAAAAGTAATATGTCTAAATTGAACTCTAAAGAATACTAGGAATTATATAGGGAAGTGATAGAGAGGTGTGCTAAGCATGAGGAACTATGTATGCAAAGGTATCTGAATGGGAGATGTAATTTAGTGGCTCAAAAAATTCAAGAGTGCTGCCATGACTGAATCAGAGAGTCAATAAAAAGAAGTGATATATAATAATCCTGGAAAGGTAGATTAGAGTCACCTTGTGAAAGAATCTGAGTACCAAACAGAGGATTTGGTATTTGATTGTGGAGATAATAAGGGACCATGTGAATTTCTTTAGCAGATTAAAGATAAATAAAATATAAGAATTAAGGAAAGTAGAAGATAAGAAAAAGTAAGGGATTAAGAAGTATATAGTTAGTGCCTATAGTGCACTAGATAGGCACTGAATTAAGCACTTTTTACAAATATTATCTCATTTTATTGTCACTACAACTTTCAAGAGTAGTACTATTATTATTTCTATTTTACTATTGAGGAAACTCAGATGAGCAAAAGTTAAGTGATTTACCCAGGATCACACTACTAGTGAATATCTAGAGATAAATTTGAACTCAAGTCTTCCTGACTCCAGGCCCCAGACTCTATCCATAGCACCATTAGCTGCCCAAGGAATATCAGTTTAGCAGTGATGTAAAGGTTAGATTACAGAGGAAAAAATCCTGAAGGACAGAAAGCATTTAGGAGGCCCTTTCAATATTTCAAATGAAAGATTATGAGGAGCATAACTATAGTATAAATCTTGTTAATGGATAAGGATAACTGTTAAAAATGATGTGAAAACAGAATAAGTAAATTTTGGACAACTTATTGGAGATACAAAGAAAAGTTGAAAATTTCTGAGGAAAACAGGTTGAACAAGAATATCAGAAAAAATAAATGTTAAACAAGAATGTAAGAAAAAATAAAGCAGATGATGTGAAAAAAACATGAAATTAGTGTTTTTGAGTAAATAATTGGGAGGGGAAGTATTAGTTTAGAAAAATAATGTAAAAATATTTTACCCAAGAATTCCTGAAAAATATGATGGAACAAAACAACTGTTTTATGAGAACAGTAGATATTAGATTAAAAAAAAAACAAAAAAATGAAATATTTAGAGCACAAGAGTTTTCAACTATTAACAGTAAAAGAAATGATTTTAAAATCATCAAACTACCTAAAAATCATAAGTAAACAAACATCTCAATGCCATAATTTAAAATATCATTAAAAAAAGATTGCTTTGGGGCGGAGCCAAGATGGCGAACTGCGGACAGCTTTCTCTGTGAACTCCTCCAAAATTCCCTCAAACCCAGACAAAGTAAGCCTTCCAACTGGTTTCTGAGTGAGGGCCCTGCCAAGCATTTGGACTACAACGCACTTCTATCAAAGATCTACCTTGAAAGAACTCCGGAGAAGGTTAGCCTCAGGGGAAATCGGCCACTGGTCGGTATCGGACTCCAGCCAGGGCGGAAGTCAGGGCTGTGATAGAGGGGCAGATTTTGGGCACTCAGGAAGCCCCTGGGAGATGCCTGGGCCACTTTGCTCTGCTTGTGGGCAGGTGCTTTGGCAGATCTGCCTTTGGAAAAGGGTGGATTGAGAGCAGCTGAAGACGTGGTCCTAGTGCAAATCTAGCCCGACCAGCCTCAGACCGGAAGTCAACTCGGCAAACTGCCCCAGGGCAAATACAAATTGTTGCAGTTTTCTCGGCTTTTGACCAATATCCCAACTTTAAATCATGAGCAAGAAGCAGAAGAGAGCTCTCACCATAGAAAGCTTTTACGGAGAAAAAATAGAACAGTCCCCAGATCCTGACATTATGAAAACAATCCCAGATGA
>JAJPUD010027606.1:0-15403 GCA_023553655.1 Myrmecobius fasciatus | reverse complement strand
TTGTTCAATTCTTATTTTTAAAGTGTTGTTTTCTTCAGTTACCTTTTTAAGCTCCTTTTGTAACTGGCCAATTTGTTCCTTGCACTCTTTTTCCACTTCACTAATTTTATTTTTTAATAAATTGGTGTCTTTTTCATATCTCTTTCGCAGGGCATCATATCCTTCTTGCACTGATTTCAGTTTATTTTCCCATTTATCCTCCAGCTCTCTTTTGAGGTTCTTTATGCAGTCTTCCAGAAAAGGGGACCAGTGATGGTCCTGGCTGATGTTCTCTGGATTTTTGTCTAAAGGAACCTCTGGATCTGAGGTAGTTTCTTTGCCTTGATAAAAGCTGTCTATGGTGAGAGCTCTCTTTTGATTCTTCATCATTTTTTTTTAGACAGCGTGGATATCTCTTTAAGGTAGGGAATAAAAAACGGCGGCTGAAGACGCTTTGCCCTGGGGCACTTCGGCGAGTTGACTTAAGGTGCTGGGCCTGTGGGGGCTAGGACTAAGTCCAAATTACTCCTTAAACAAGGCATGTCTGCCAGAACACCTGCCCCCAATCAGGGCAGAATGTCCAGAGTGCCTCAGATAAACTCCAGGTGTTTGGAATTTGGAGTTTGGAGTTTGGAATTTCTGCCATGATGAGCTGAGCTGAGTCCCACCCTCACTTCCGGCCTGCACAGGGGTGGTCTATTTATCTCTCTGTCCGAGTCCGACTAACCTGATATGAAGTTATCCAGAGAGCCGTGCCCAAATATTTCTGAGTTCGTTGACTTGAAGATCAGTTCAGAGGCTTATTTTATTGTTGATTTGAGAGAAGATCGGAGGAGAGGCAGAAAGTCACCTTTTCACTCCGCCATCTTGGCCCCGCCCCCCTAGAGTGCCTCAGTGACTCTTTAGTGATTTCTCCTTGACCTATTTTCTGATTTAGTTGCTCTGGTTAGATTTCATCAGGAATATTGTATATAATTCTGTGCAGTATGCAAGCTACATTAGAAAGGACACTGATATGTTGGAGGGCTTCTTAAGGAAGGCAACTAGAAAGGTAAAGAGACTTGAGATCATACTGCATAAACATCAATTAGAAATGTTTAGTCAAGAGAAAAGTACATTTAAAGGCAACACAATAGTAGTATTTGAAGGATTGTCATTTAGAAGAGTGATTACAATTGTTTTGACTAGACACACAGATGGTAGAGTGAGTAATAAATTGAAGTTATAATGTGGAAGAGTCAGACTTGAGTTAAGGAAAGATTTCCTAACAATTAGCATTCTACAAAGGTAAAATAGGCTCTCTCAGGAGGTACATAGAGGATTCTTACTCCAATGTAATTTGAACTAGACAGTTTCTAACATTCCTTCTGACTGATATTTTACAATGAGTTTTATCTCTGCTTGCTCATAATTAGCATAGACAAAAGAGCAGTAGAAAGAAAATTGTAATCTTCCACCAATATTTGTTGAAGGGTAGAAATTATATGAAGAACTTGATTTTGCATCTTCTTCCAAAGCAAACCAATATATACTTTAATTCTTGTTGACTTCAATACAAAGAGGAAGAGGCAGGATATTAAAAGAATGTTGGTAACAATTCTCATTTAAGGAATGAAACAAATTTATTTATTATTCAATTTCCTTTCCCCTGCACATAATAAAAATTTGTAAATAAGACATTTATAAAATTACCAAGCATGATGAACAGAAATATCATCACAATAATATCATCTATATCTTAGCAGAAATGGATTTGTTACTAAATGGGAAATCATTTTATGGTAAAGTGTTTATTTCAAATCAGATGAAAAAATAGAAAATAACACAGTTATAAGAGCTTCCATAAGTTCAGTTTAAACAAGTTGATGTCTGAGAAAACATAATGAAAACTTAAGAACAATTATTATGTAGTAATATTATATATAGCAACAGCAAATTATATAGCAAGGAAGTCAAATGAACATGGAAACTACAATTCAATAAATACTTGATGTCCTTGGTAAGGAGACATAAAAGCCAAGGAAAATGACAGTCATTGCCCATTTGCTATATAATGCAGAATAAGAAGATCGAAAATTACATAGTTTTACCTCAGAAAGTCATGGAAGGCAAAGCGAATCTTCAGATAACATCCAAATCAGAGAAATCCTTTGAAAGCCATTTGCAAATGCAAGTGCGATGCACTTGTCACCATTTCTTTAACTGTCTATTCTTATCTTCACTATAATAATATGTGAAAAAGTGGCACTTAGAAAGTTGGAAAGAGTGGCTGAATTTGAACCAATGCATAAAATCCCATGTCAGATGTGACACAATTTTTATGTTAGAATGATTTTCAACATATTTCAAAAAGAGATTCTAAAAGAATGAAAAACAGCACAGGCAGCATTATTTAAAGTAAAAAAGGCAGCTATAAAAATAAGCAAATTGTGCTCCATAAGCCTTCTTTATTATATGCATAAATCAGTATGAGCCTGGCCTATGATTATATTAATGAAAATTAGAGAGTCATATTTTATAGAAAAATTTCTATAGCAGACTATCTTTAGTCAGCAGAACAAAGGGGATACAAAGTCCTACTGTGTTCATTTTTTGTCACTTATCAGAAGAAATTTTATTTTACAGAGAATAAGCAGTCTTAAAGCCTCTCTTCCAATGATATCTTCCTTGAATTCTTTGATTTTTTTGATAGATGACAGAAGAAAAAATTTTGGTTCAATGATTCTTAAGTATGTAAGGCAAAAACTGGAAGATGTGATTATAAAAAGGTGTTCATCATTGCTTTGGAAGATTGGGCACAAATTTCAGATGGAAGAAAAATTAGAGCATTAGTTTTCAATAGCAAAAATGCTTATATATTTCTTTAGCTTAATATAATTTTTCTCCTTCTCTCCTAGTGTTAAGTTCTTATCCTCACCTCTTCTAATCTTACATGCAAAGGATGATAAGACTGTACCTGTAGAAATAGGCCAAAAGGTAACTATTATATTTAAAGTTATATTTATTAAAATATTTTTATTATAAATAAATATATTTTATTTATATAAAAGTTACTTATATAAACATAAACATAAATAAATAACAAATTATTAAATATATTCAAAGTGTTTAATAAACACTTTGAATAAAATTAATAACATATATTGCCATTCTCTCATTTGGTCTGTTTTCACTTAAAGAATTATATTGTTTTTAGGAGTTCATGATGTCTTAGGAGGTGTGTATGTTAATTTTTCTTTTTCCTTTATAAAGATGATGATTGTAGTCCATTATAGAAAAACATGATGGCTATAAATATATTGTTGCATATTTCCTTTTATGACATGTCCAAAAAATGACATTTAAAACATCATTAAATAAATATGAGAAAAAATTACTGCTAATAATTATGAAGTCTCAGGCAAGAAATTGAAAATCATAGAGACTATTTTCATAACTGCTGATCACTGAAGGTAAAGATGCAAAAGAGAAAAATGAATGTGTAAAATCATCATTTGATTAAGAAGGTAGTGAAGATACACCCAGAGAGAGGGATGCGAAATGTGGACCACAACATAACATTCTCATACTCCTTGATTGATGTTTGCTTACATTGTGTTTCCTTTATCTGATATATCGTTTGTGTAGATAAGATTTTTCTTGCACACCAATGATAAGTTTGGAAATATGTATACATATATTCGATTTGCCAATATTTTAACATAATTAACATGTAGTGGATATCCTGCCATCTAGGGGAGGGGTGGGGAGTTGGGGGGAAAAATTTGTAACGGAAAGCTATGTAAGGGTTATTGTTGAAGAATTACCCACACATATGTTATGCAAATAAAAAAAAAATAAAAAAAAAAAAAAAGAAGGTAGTGAAGGTAGTGTCTGAGAATGAGATTTTTATTTCTGGACCATGCTTTATAGTATCAGGAGAACTGATTTTTTTGTCACTGTTGGAGAAACTCTAATTAGGTATATATTTAAATGTTAAAAAATATTTTCCAGTCATCTTGCAAATTTAATCAAAAGGGTTTTAAATTATAGATAAGAGAGAGAATACTAAGTATATTCCCAAGTTAAATACTACAAAGAAAGAAGAAAAGGGGAAGAAATTCTCCAAATTAAGGAATACAAAGTCAAGAAAAATATCAACAGTAAATATCTCAAATATCTATACATAAGTACCTCAAATTTAAGCAGCAAAGGAAAGTAACTGTTTTCTGGATAAGAGAAATGAGACTGACACTAATAATTTCATTCAAAGGGTAAGCCAATGAAAATTTAATGACCAAACATGATCCAAGAGCTTAGAAAGTGGCTTGGTCAGCAAACATCTGACAATAAACAAAAAAAAATGTCTGTCAAAGGCAACATCAACTTAGATTATGAACTTGCTTATAAAATATTATGAAAAAGTATAGGGAGGGGAAGATAAAACTAATTTAAATAAAGGTTGGCAATATATTCAACTAAGAAAAATCATCCCAAGGAGACTCAATACAGAAAAAGAAGGCCTACAAATGGAAGAAAAATGGAAGAAATGTACAAAAATCATTTAAACAAATTTTTAAAAATCTAATATGCTAAAACCTGTATAGTTTGGCCTTAACCATCATAGTTAGCCCTTCAAATTCTTATTAAGAAGGTAGAAATTCCATCAAAGAGAACAAAGATGGGAAAACTAGGTTGACTGGACTAAGCATACATAGAAGGCATCCATTCTGGAATACAACTTTGAGGGCATGGAAAGACTGATATACACAATATCTGAAGAAGGAGAAGATAACAAAGGTATGGTGTTAAAAAAACAAAACAAAACAAAAACTTTGACTTTTTTTTTTTTTGCTGAGACAATTGGGGTTAAGTGACTTGCCCAGGGTCACACAGCTAGGAAGTATTAAGTATCTGAGACCAGATTTGAACTTTAGGTCCTCCTAACTTCAGTGCTGGTGCTCTATCCACTGCACCACCTAACTGCCTCTGACATTTTTAATAATGAAAAAAGACAACTGAGAGAACATCAGCAACTACTAAAATATATGCCTACTTTCCCATCTATATAATTTCTTTGAGTAACTGCTTCATGAAGTGAAGATATCCTTGATAAACATATCTTTAGCTATTTAAGTCCAGTCATAACTGTGAAAGCAAAGTAAGTAGTTAATAAACATTTATTAAGTGACTACTATACTAATGGCTGAAGATAAAAAGAAAACAAAATATAGTTGCCTCCACTTAAGGAACTCAGAGTCCAAAAGAGGAAAACATAAAAAACAACAACAACAAAAAAAAAAACCCTATGTACAGACAAGCTATATACAGGATAAATTGGAAAGACTCCACAAAGGGAATGTTGTGGAATTGGAATTGGAAACAGCTTTGTATGGAAAGGAAGAGAGCAATCAGGCTTTGGAAAACAGTGTTTAATAGAGGACCTCATCTTTGTGCTATTACTTGCATATGTAAAGCATATAAAATCTCATTGTACTTATTATTTATTGATAATGAAGAAGGATTTTATTCAGTAGAATAAAACATTTCTTGACAGTCTTCTTTTATATTTATGTGTATCATACACACAAGTATATATCTTTTTCCTCTTTTTCTCTTATTTTCTCCTTCCTCCTCTCTTTCCTTGTCTTTTTCCTCTATCTCTCTTTTTCTCTCTCCTTTTCTTTTTTTCTTCTCTCTCCTACTTTTTCCTTCCCCCTCACCTTGTCTGAGTGTTTCTCTTTCTGTCTTTGTCTCTCTGTCTCTTTCTCCATATATAGATATAGATATAGATTTATATGCACAGATATCATTCATTATTCGTTGGAAAAATACATTAACAAATGTAAGTTTGTTCAATGATACTGTGATAATTATCAGGCAATGTGTATATGACAGGGAGATATGTTTCTGCCAGCAGGACAGGGAGCCAGACTCAGAATTGAAAATCAGAATAGACTGGATTACTTAGGCCAATTGAAAAGTTCTTTGACTGTAAGTATTCCATGAAAGCAAAGTTAATCAGTCAATAAACATTTATTAAGTGCCTGCTATGTTACTAAAGTGCAAAAGGATTCAGAGAAAGGCAAAAGACTTTCCCTGAGCTGAAGAACTCAAACTGTGGGAAAGTCAACAGGCAACCATGTACAAAGTATACACAAATTGGAAAGAACTCACAATGGGAATAAATTGGGACTGGATTTGGGAAAATGAGGTTTGATCTGGAACTTGAAGGAAGCCAGAGATAAGGAGGGAGAGCATTCTAGGTATGGGGAATAGCTTGTGAAAATGCCTGGAATTGGTAGATGAAGTGTCACTGGATCAAAGAGTACATGCAGGGGTGGAGGGAAGGGTGTAAGGTACAAGAAGACTGGAAAGATGTGGGTATTGTCTGTGAAGGACTTTGAATGCCAAAGACCGGACTTTGCATTTGATCTTGCTGTTCATATGGTGCTACTGCAGTTTTATTGAATAGAGGGGTAACATGGTCAAATTTGAGCTTTAGAAAAATCACATTGGTATCTGAATGGAGGAAGGATTGGAGTGGGGAGAAATTTGTGGTGGGCAGGCCAGCTAGCAGACTATTATAACAATTTAGGTATGAATAGATAATATTGTGCAGTATTGTTATGCCAGCATCAGGGAGTGAAAGCAATAGACTTTAGCAACATTGTTTTGGGGTAGTGGGAGAGAGTAAACAGTGGATGATGACACATAGTTTGTGAAGCACAGGATTAGAAGAAACTAGAATTAGAAAGAACTGGAAGTGAAGCATGATGGGTTGATTTTGTCATTAGATTATTTATCCTACAGTCCATTTCATAGAAATAGGAAATAGGTAAGAAATTTGGAAAATAGATCACAATCCTGGGACAGATGCTTGATTAATTAATGAAGGGGAGCTTCAGTTATCCATACATCTGCTGAAAATTTCTGCCAAAATCAGAGCACTTAATAACTGCATAAAATTTCCTTATGAAAATTTCATCCTCCAAAAGATTGGGTGTATAATAAGAAAACATTCTCTTCTGAATCTGATTCTTACAAATAGGGAAGAATTACAAATTAGGGAAGAAAATATGGAAAGAGGGGAATGTCTTTCCAATTTATCCTGAATATAGCTTGTTTTATGTTGTCTACTCCATTGGATTGTGAATTCCTCAAATGGAGGCAACTATGTTTTGTCTATCTTTGTATCTTCAGCCGTGAAAATAGTAGTTACTTAATAAAAGTTTATTGACTGATTGACTTTGCTTTCTTAATATAACTGAAGTTAAAGAGCTAAAGGTATAAAGATATACTTTTTTTTATCAACGATGTCTTCACTTCATGAATGGGTTACTCATAAAGAAATTATATAGATGGGAGAACAGGTATATATTTTAGTAGTTGTTGATGTTCTCACCATTTTTCATTATTAAGAATGTCAAAGACTTTGCCCCCATGCCTTCATTATTTTCTTTTTCAGATACTTTGTAGTATAGATTCTGTGAGAGAGAAGAAGTAATCTGGACATAATTGATTTGTACCATAGATTTTGGTAAAATGGATTTCAAAGTGTTCAGAAGAAAGATAGGTAGTGTTGTGTGGATTAAAATGCTTCAGTGAAAGCCAGTACTGGAGAGATAGAAGTTACTGAAAAATGAAATTTTTGAAGACATTAAAAAAATTCTAATGAGGAAGAAAAATGCTATTGTCCAAGGAGATTAACGTAAGTACCCAGAGAAATCATTAATCAATTAGATTTTTTTTAATCTTTAGATTTTATTTTTAAGTTATAGAATAAAACAAGCATTTCCATAACAGTACAATAAGAATGAAACTGCAAATCTACTATGGACAACTTGCTATTCTTTTCAAATATACAATAAAATTATTATATAAATTTACTTTTCACTTCTTCCCCCCTCACCCTAGAGATGGCCACCATTACATACAAAATAGGTGTATATATGTACAATTATTCTATAGACACTTCTGTTTTTAGTTCGTTCTGGATGCAGACAGCATCTTTCTTGATGTGTTCTTTATAGTTAATTTGAATATTTATAATAGTCAGAAAAACTTATTTGTTCAAAATCATACTTAATTGCTGCTACTGTGTACAATGCTCTCTTGGTTCTGCTAATTTTGCCCTTCATTATTTTGTGCAAGTCTTTCCATGTTGTTTGTTTGCTTTTTTAATCATTGAGTCTTTATTTCTTATAGCATCATAGTATTCCATCACAAGTTATTCAGCTATTCCCCAATTGAGGAAATTTCCTCAATTTCCAACTCTTTGTCACCACAAAGAAAACTATTATAAATATTTTAGAATATATTGATTCTTTTCCTTTCTCCCTAATTAATTTCAGAAATATAAGGAGTAGTATTGCTGGTTCAAGGGATATAGGTTATGTCCTAATTTTTCCACATCCCCTCCAACATTTGTAACTTTCCCCTTCTATCATTTTAGTCAATTTGATACAGGTATAAAATGATGTCTCAAATGAAATCATTCCATTTCTCTAATCAATAATAATTTAGAGTATTTTTTCCATAAAACCAACTCCTAGTTTTATTTAGTAATTCAATGGGTTTTTTACTCTCAATTTTATTAATATCACCTTTAATTTTTATATTTACAATTTGGTATCTAATTGTAGTTTTTAACTTGTTCTTTTTCTGTTGTTTTATTCATTAATCTGTTCTTTGTTTTATTGATATAAGTATTTAAAGATATAAATATCTATCTAATCAAAAAAAGGGATAGAGAGAAAAGTTAACTTCAATTATATTAAATTTAAAAGTTTTTGTACAAATAATACAAATACAACCATGCTTAGAAAGAAAGCAGAAAATTGGGGGAGGGATGTTTTATAGACAATTTATCAGATAAAAGTCTCATATCTAAATATATATAAAGAACTCTGTCAAGTGTATAAGAATAAAAGTTATTTTCCAGCTGTTAAATGTTCAAAGAATGTGAACAGGCAGATTTTCAGTGAAGAAATCAAAACAATTTAATCATATGAAAAAAAAACCCAAATAAAACAGATAAATAATACACTAACTCTGGTAAGATGAAATTCCATAGGAGTAGCTGTAACATCTTGTACATAGGTATAACAACAAACTTTCAGATACAAGATGATGGAGTCAAGTTTATACAGTTTTTGTACTAAGGTCTGTGAATTTTAGTGAACTATAAAACAACATCAGTGTGGGTCAGCAGTGTCATGTGGCAGCCAAAAAAGGCAAATAAGATTTTTTTCATCTGAATTCAGTTGTATAGCTTTTAGGAATAAAGGGATGATTTTTTGTTGTTTAGTTGTTTCAATTGTATCTGACTTTTTGTGACATTATTTGGGTTTTCTTGATAAAGATAGTAGAGTTATTTGCCATTTCCTCTAGTTCTTTTTAGAGATGAGGAAACTGAGCAAACAGGGGTCAGGGTCACATAGCTAATAAGTGTTTGAGGTCAGATTTGTGGTCGGGTTTTCTAGATCCAGGCCTAGTACTCTATTCACTATGCCGCCTAATTGCCTCAGAAAAGTGATAGTCCTATTTTAATCTGTTTTTTTTTTCAGATAACATATGAAATACTGTCTAGATACCATAGGACATTGACAACCTGGAAAGTGTCCAGAGGAGTCAATTAGGATGGTAAATAGCTGTAATAAGTCTATGTCATATGAGAATTGATTAAAAGAACTGAGCATGCTTAAACTAGAGGAAGATGAGGATGGTGAGAAAGGACATGACAGTTGTTTTCAAATATTTGAAGGGTTGCCCTGTGGAAGAGTTACCAAGATCAAATTTGTTCTATTTGGCCATGGAGTCTAGATGGAAGTAGCAAAGGGACAAAGTTAGGCTTGATGTTAGGAGAAAAACTGACTAACAATTAGAGCTATCTCAAAATAGAATAAGCTACTTAGAGAAACGGTAGTTTCCCTCGAGGACTTTAAGCAGATACTATATGACTACTTTTAATGTATATTATTATGGGGATTCTTTCATGTATGGGTAGAATCTTAATGACTGTTGAGATCACAATGAAAATTTTGTGATTCTATTCTCACATATTTTCTTCCCTGAGGCTATTTAAATGACCATGAAAAGCCTAGTTGCTACTCCATTGGATTCTTTTGGATTTACAGAAATGTATGAAATTCTGGGTAGCTATGGAGAAAAGATTAAATCTGGAGATTTAATTCCCAAAAACTTAATATAAAAGAGGTGGATTGAGGAGAATTTCTGTATAGGAATTTCTAGGTTGCCGAGGCCCACAATTACAGAGACTGGATACTTATCTTGTGAATCTTGGATTATATTCTACTGGCTAGAGAATCATTAAGCTGAATGGTTAACAGATATTTTTAGGAGAGATTTTTTCAGAGGCATTCAGAGGAGAACTCAGTTTGCTTAGGTTAGCCCAATATTCTTTTGGGGGGGAAGAAAGGAAGTTGTTTCTGGGTCTTTAAGTGATTTTTCTCTAAAGATTTAAGTATAACATAAGGGAGGCAAAGTGTAAGTGAGAGACAAGTAGATTTATGAGAGTACTACAGAACCAAAGGAAAGAAGATAGGATTATTGGGGGGAGAATGGACTAGAGCTGAGCTGAGGTAAGAGGTGACAGTGAGAGGAATCTAGTGAACATTTGTAGCTTATTCCTTGTTTATATCTATCTTTTAACTGATATAAAAAGTTTGTATTTTGAGATGAAAGAAGGGAAATTAGCTCCTTAGTTTTATTTGATTGAACTTTGGATACGTGGTTGAGGAAATTAAAGAATTTTTATAATTTTTTGAAAATATTCAAGAACATAATGATTAGATTGCCTCTGAACTTGGCAAGAGAAAACTTATGAGACAAACCAATAATAGCTTGAGGGGTAGGAGTAGTGGAAGAGGTCAAGGAATTTGGTGTGATTGTATCCCAGGTACAGTCTACTATGATATATCATATCCATAGTTTTCCAAATCAGAAAACTTTTGTTCCCATCACTAGGCATAGGTGGGACAAGGATGAAGACTCTTTGAGAGACTGTGTTGATGTGAGACTGAGTAGGAATAGTAGAATCACTATGTTTCTCAAGTTTAAAGGAATATTCATCTGAACTAATCGTCTTTCTTTTCAAGCAAGAAAAACATTCATTGAATTTTGTTTTAAAACATAGTTAATTCAAATTCAAACACTGATCTTACTCCTCTAACACTTTTATTCTCTATTCTTACAGGTATATGAAATTGCCCATAATGCATACAAAAACAAAGATAGAGTCAAGATGATTATTTTTCCACCTGGTTTCCAACATAATTTTATATGCAAAAATCCTAAATTGGCAATGATTGTGAGGTAAGGATCAACTGCCATAAACAATTTTCTGTTAATGAAAACCTGAGTATATGAAGAATCAAAGCTAACACAAGTACTTTTTCTTTAGAGATTTTCTGAGCCAGCAATGGTCATGATTAAGCAGAGTAAATTCTGCCATGAAGAAAATAGCCAAGATTTGCAAATTCCCTGCATAATAAAAATACACAGTTTATGTAGATGAGCTGGAGTAAGTGACTCATATGCTTATACACTAATTCTCATATGCCTATTCATTAATTCACATATATTCAACCCAACAAATGATGAAAAATAATGTTATAATATCTGAAGTTCATCAAGAGCTATTGAATGAAATTTACTTAACCCAGTTATTTAAGATGAGATGAGGCAGAATGATCTAATTGAAACAACACTTTAGCAGGAAGTTTAAAGACTAATTATGTCCCTTACTCAGAAAATCTTCAGGGGCAGCTAGGTGGTGCAGTGGATAAGAGCACCAGCCCTGAAGTCAGGAAGACCTGAGTTCAAATCTGGTCTCAGACACTTAACATTCCCTAGCTGTGTGACCCTGGGCAAGTCACTTAACCCCAATTGCCTCAGCAAAAAAAAAAAAAAATCTTCAGTATTTCCCAATTGTTTCTTCAGCTTGGCATTTGAAGTAATTTACAGTCTGGTTCAGTCGACTTTTTCTTTTTTCTTTTCTTTTCTTTCTTTTTTTTTTTTGAGTTTTTTTTTCTTTTTGCTGAGGCAATTGAGGCTAAGTGACTTGCCCAGGGTCACACAGCTAGGGAATGTTAAGTGTCTGAGACCAAATTTGAACTCAGATCTTCCTGACTTCAGAGCTGGTGCTCTATCCACTGCACCACCTAGCTGCCCCTTTTATTTTTAAAATTATTATTTATTTAACATTCTTTTTACATTTTGATTTCCAAATTTTCTTCTTTTTTCCTATCCCTGAGAAGTCAAGCAATATGATATCAATTATACATATAAAATCATACAAAACATTTTCATATTAATCATATTTCAAAAAAGCAAGAAAAATAAAGAAAATAAGAAAATCATATTTCAGTTTGCACTTAAAATTTATCAGTTCACTTTCTGGAGGTGGATAGATTTTATCATAATGAATTCTATGGAATTTTGTTAGATCATTGTATTGATCAGAGTGGCCAAGTATTTCACAATTGATCATTATTACATTGCTATTACTGTGCACAGTGATGTCCTGTTTCATTTTACTTTTCACCAGTACATACGGGATTTGAAATGTTTTTCTCAAAATTCCCCCCTCATCATTTCGCACAGCACAATAATTAGTATTTCATCATAATCATATGCCACAAATTGTTCAGACATTTCCCAAATGATGAGCATCCCCTTGATTTTCAATTCTTTGCCACCACAAGAAGATCTGCTATAGCTATTTGTGTGTGTATATATAGATATAGATATATTTATGTGTGTAAGCATACATACATATATATACACATATATATCTTTTTCATTTTTCTTTTATCTCTTTGGGATACAGCTGCCTTTTGGGCCTAGTTCTAAATTGTTCTCCAGAATAATTGAACCAGTTCACAATACCACCAACCACTCATTAGTATACCTATTTCTCCACACCTGATAGTCGTGAGGTGGTACCTCAGAATTGTTTTAATTAAATTAAATTAAATTTACATTTCTCTAATACATAGTGACTTAATCATTTTCGTATGACTATAGTTTTGATTTCTTCTTCTGAAAACTGCTAATATCTTTTGATCATTTATCAACTAGAGAATGGTTCTTATTTTTTATAAGTTTGACTCAGTTCTATATTCAGTATATATTTGAGAAATAAGGCTTTTATCCATAAAACTTGCTGTAAATTTGAAATACATTTTCTATGGCACTTCTTAGCAAAATATAGTTTCCTTAACTACATTTTTCAATTGAATCTATTATTACTTTTGTCTGTGTGTGTAAGTAAATATTTACACATAGATAAGTGCATATACATATATGCCACATGTGCACACATATATTTGTTTCTTCCCATTTTGAATCAATTCCAGTGAGAGTAAGTTTCAAACATTAGCTGCCAGTCTCTCCTCCATTTTCCACATTGTTTTTCTGTACATGACTAAATGTGTGTGTGTGTATGTGTGTACACATATGTATGTATATGTTATTCCCTCTTTGTACCAATTCCAATGAAAGTGAATTTCAAGTATTGGCCACTATTCCCTCCTCCATTTCCCCCTCCACTGTAAGAGCTCTTCCTTGATCCTGTTGTTTTTTTAAAAGATAGTTTTCAACATTCACTCATTTGGAACCTGGTGTTCCAAATTTTTTTCTCCCTATTTTTTTCCCACCTCCTCTCCTAAATGGCATGTATTCCAATATATATATATATTTTAAATTTATTTATTTTATTTTATTTTTTTGCTGAGGCAATTGGGGTTAAGTGACTTGCCCAGGGTCACACAGCTGTTACGTGTCTGAGACCAGATTTGAACTCAGGTCCTCCTGACTTCAGGGCTGGTGCTCTATCCACTGCGCCACCTAGCTGCTCCTATTCCAATATATTTTAAACATATGCGATTCTTCTATACATATTTCCACAATTTTCATGCTGCACAAGAAAAATCAGATTAAAAAGAAAATAAAGAGAAAGAAAACAAAATGCAAGCAAACAACAATAAAAAAAGTGAAAATACTATGTTGGAACAGCTCTTTTATGTGAGAGCATTTTTCCTATTCTACCTTTTCCCCCTTTTCCCAGTGCATCCCTATTTCTCACCCCTTCATTTTTTTGGGGAGTTAATTCCAGCATAATCAACTCACACTCGTGTCCCCTGTCTATATAAACTCCTTTTAACTTCCCTAACATAATAAAATTCTTAGAAGTTACATATATTATCTTTCCATATAGAAATGTAAACAAATTTAGACCCTTAAGCTTACTCTTTCATGTTTCTTTGAATCTTGTGTTTTAAAGTCAAATTTTCTATTCAGACCTAGCCTTTTCATCAGAAATACTTGAAAATCTTCTATTTCATTTTAACCCCTCAAAAGATAATACTAAGTTTTGCTGAGTAGGCTGTTCTTGGTTGCAAATCTAGCTCCTTTGCCCTAGTCTTTGTCATGAATAGGCAGACTCTGCCCACACCATGAAGTTGGAGAGTTTGGTGCAATCATATGCTTCAAAATGAGTAAAGTAAGGTGCACTCTGAACACCATGAGGGGGTATTGACCTTAGTGTAAGACATAATAGCAATATGTTATGTATCAGATTAACTAAAAAAGATCAGGGATAGCAGTTAAGATTTCAGATGAAGCGGCAATAAATATAGATAGGATAAAAGGATAAGCAGATAAATTATGTGAAAAAGCATTATATAGCTAATAAGTCAATATCAATAGCATATATCTACCCAAAGAAAGAAAAAATTAATTTATTAAGAGAGAGAAATAGTTAATAAAACAACAATAATTGTGGACTTTTGTGTACTCCTTTTTGACCCAGGCAAATCAAATTAAGTATAAATGAAAGAGGACTAGAAGAGAATTTTAGAAAAATTAGGGGTAACAGCTCTACAATTTCTAAATGGAATTATACATGAATTTTCTTTTTTTTATTTTTTTAAACATTTTTTAAATTTTATTTGCATAACATATGTGTGGGTAATTCTTCAACAATAACCCTTACATACATTTCTGTTACAAAATTTCCCCCCAGCTCCCCACCCCTCCTCTAGATGGCAGGATATCCACTACATGTTAATTATGTTAATATATTGGCAAATCGAATATATGTATACATATTTCCAAACTTATCATTGTTGTGCAAGAAAAATCTTATGTACACAAAAAATATATCAGAAAAAGGAAACACAATGTAAGCAAACATCAATCAAGGAGTATGAGAATGTTATGTTGTGGTCCACATTTCACATCCCTCTCTCTGGGTGTATATGGCTTTCTTCAGTGAACAATTGGAGATGGTTTGAAACATTTCATTGTTGAAGAGAGCCATGTCCATCAGAATTGATCGTCATATAGTACTGTTGTTGCCGTGTATAATGATCTCCTGGTTCTGCTCATTTCACTCAGCATCAGTTCATGTAAGTCTCTC
>JAJPUD010027605.1:0-15405 GCA_023553655.1 Myrmecobius fasciatus | reverse complement strand
CACTCTTTATATCCAAATCATGAACCCATTTAGATCTTATCTTGGTTTGTGGTGTTAGGTATGGGTCAAGCCCCAATTTCTTCCACACTAGTTTCCAATTTTCTGAGCAGTTTTTGCAGAATAGTGAGTACTTATCCCAAAAGCTGGGGTCTTTGGGTTTATCAAACACTAAATTGTTAAGGTTATTGCCTAGATTGTCCTGAGAACCTATCCTGTACCACTGATCGACTGCTCTATTCCTTAGCCAGTACCAAACGGTTTTCATGACTGCTGCTTTATAATATAGTTTTAGATCTGGTACAGCAAGGCCACCTTCATCTGCCTTTTTTTTCATTAATCCCCTTGAAATCCTTGACCTTTTGTTCTTCCAAATGAACTTTGCTACTATTTTTTCTAGATCTGTAAAATAATTTCTTGGGAGTTTGATTGGTATGGCACTAAATAAGTAGATTAGTTTGGGTAGTATTGTCATTTTTATTATGTTCGCTCTGCCTACCCATGAGCACTTAATGTTTTTCCAATTGATTAGGTCTGATTTTATTTCTGTGGAAAGTGTTTTGTAGTTTAGTTCGTATAGTTTCTGTCTTTTCCTTGGCAGATAGATTCCCAAATATTTTATACTATCATCCGTTATTTGGAATGGAATTTCTTTTTGTATCTCTTGCTGCTGAACTTTGTTGGTAATATATAAAAATGCTGATGATTTATGTGGATTACTTTTGAATCCTGCAACTTTGCTAAAGTTGTGAATTGTTTCTAGTAGTTTTTTAGTTGAGTCTCTAGGGTTCTCTAAGTATACCATCATGTCATCTGCAAAGAGTGATAATTTGGTTTCTTCATTACCTACTCTAATTCCTTTTATCTCTTTTTTTCTCTTATTGCTAAAGGTAACATTTCTAATACTATAATCAAACTATTAACAAATCTTGTTGCTTCTACCTTCGCAACATCTTTCTATATTTTCTTCTTCTCTCCACTTACACAGCTACCATTTGTTTTCATTGCTCTCACTATCTTTTACTTTTAGTCTTTTAATTGATTTCCCTGCCTCAAATTTTTCCCCATTCCAATCTATCTTCACAAAGTTGCCAAAGTGATTTTTTTAAAGTATAGATCTTAGGGGCAGCTAGGTTGCGCAGTGGTTAGAGCACCAGCCCTGAAGTCAGGAGGACCTGAGTTCAAATCTGGTCTCAGACACTTAACATTCCCTAGCTGTGTGACCCTGGGAAAGTCACTTAACCCCAATTGCTTCAGCAAAAAGCAAAAAAAAAATAAAGTATAGATCTTCCAGCTGTTCTCTCATAGTTAATTCCATTGATTCACTATTATCTCAAGGATTAAATATAAAATCCAATGTTAGACATTTAAGGCTTTCCATAATATTTCCTCTCTGTACTTTTTTAGTTCTCTTATATTCTTTTCCTTTCTATACTCTATGATCCATCCATACTGATCAACTTGATGTTCCTTGGCATGATCTTCCTTCTCTCAACTTTATGATTTTGCACTAACTGTCCCTCCTGCCTTTAATACTTTTACTCCTCATTTCTATATTTTAGAAAACATTTTTTTTGCTTGAACAATTTTACTTATGTCTGACTCTTCAGCTTAGTTTAGTTTAGTTTTGCAAAGGTACTGGAGTTTTTAATTTCATTTTCCAGCTCATTTTATAGATGAGAAAACTGAGGTAAATAAGATTAAATGTCTTGCCCATAGTCACACAACTAGCAAGTTTTTAAGGACAGTTTGAATGGGAAAAAAAAATCTTACTGACTTCAGACCTGGCACTCTACTCATTGTAGCTACCTAGCTGCCTTTAATTTCCTTCAAAACTCAGCTCAAAATCTGTCTTCTATAGAAGATTTTCCCCTGTTTCTCCTAGCCTTCCTAGGACCATTCTTTCCAAATTTACCTTTCATCCAGTCTGTTTATTACTATGATATGTTAAGTGGTTAACAATGTTTCTTGACTGACTTAATATTTTAAAATTTGCAAAACGCTTTCTATTAACACTATGAGATAAGCAGCATGTGTTATTTTTGGGAATGCTTAGATTCAGATTAAACACCTTGTTCAAACCACAAATATAGCAAATGGCAGATCCAGGATCAGTAAAAGGAATTAAATCTAAAAAAGGAATTTAGAGACCAAATAGCTCAATATAATTATTTTTAGGTGAGAAAACATCTAGAGTGGTTGGTGTGGTAGGCAGTATGTTGTAGACATAATAAATAACAAAGCTGCAGTATAACTAACTCCAATTTCCAAGCTTCCCTAATATATATATTCCCTAATACAAATAATATATTGATTCCCTGTTAGGTTCTAAGCACTTTGAAGAGCAGGACCATGTCATTTTCTGGGAAGGAAGGAAAGAAAGAAGGAAAGAACGAAGGAAGAAAGAAGGAAGGAAGGAAGCACGCAAGGAAGGAAGGGAAGAAGGAAGGAAGGAAAGAAGGAAAGAAGGAAGGAAGAAAGGAAGGAAAGAAGGAAGGAAGGAAGAAAGGAAGGAAGGAAGGAAGGAAGGAAGGAAGGAAGGAAGGAAGGAAGGAAGGAAGGAAGGAAGGAAGGAAGGAAGGAAGAAATGAAGGAAGGAAAGAGCAGCATTGTTCAAACAGGAACTGGTCAGTTGAGTCCCAAATGGGGCAGTCACTACTATTTACAGATTGTTGATTTACTTTGTTCTTGAAGAGGACCATGACATCAGGAAAGTGATGTCATGTATGACTTGCAAGTGAATTGTTTTTAAGTGAGGCAGGGCTATGCAAAGTCACCAGCCTCAGTTTCTCCTCTGGTGGCATTTGGATCCATTGGCTCCAGTGGCTCCAGTGGTGCTCCAGTTGTTCATCCATTGTCTTCTTCAGTAAGAAGTGGAATAATGATGACACTAGAAGGTAGAAAAACAGAGCCTCCAGGAAGAGAACTGAGAAATAAAAAGGAAGATGTAAATTCTGATTTGCTTGTCTTTGTCTCTCCCTCATTCTTTCTTCTTGTTCCCATAACCAACACTACCATGAAAAATGACACATTTATGTAGCTTTTTGTTATTTATAAAGCTTTCATCACTTAATAATTATGTTACTCTTTGTAACTGCAAACTAAGTTATCATTATTTAAAAGATGGCGAAAGCGAGGCTCAGAAAGCTTAGCAACAATAATAAATTATGTGCATGCAATGTTTTGGAGCAGCCAAATAGTGCAAAGGATAAAGCATTGGAACTGGAAGCAGGAAGATCTGAGTTCAAATCTATTTTTGTCATTTAAGTTCTGCTTGCCTCAGTTCTTTATCTTCAAAATGGGGACATGCTGAAGAAGGAAATGATAAACCACTCCAGTATCTTTGCCAAGAAAATTCCACGGACAAAAAAGTCCATGGGGACACTGAGATGCAACTGAATTGAACACAACAACATATTGTGTTTTAGAGTTACAAAGTTTTTTCCTCACAGCATTCCTGAAAGATGTTTAATAAATCAATAGTTTTGCTTTACAAGCGAGACTTCAAGCTGAACTTCAGAGGTCAAGTGTGTCATCTCATATCACAGAGCTAGGTGTAGAACTGGTACTTATGCCTTTTGATTCCAATTGGAAGCAACTGGTGGTGCAATGTGCATCGTTCTGAACTAGCAGCAGAGAAGACCCGAGTTAAAAATTGGCCTCAGACACTTACCAGATGTATGATCCTGGGAAAGTCATTTAACCTGTGTATGTTTTGATTTCCTCAATTGTAAAACTGAGACAATAATAGCACCTTCCTCCCAGGGTTGTTGTGAGGATCAAATGAGATCATAATTATAAAGTGCTTAGCACAGTGCCTGGAACATAGTAAGTCCTATCCCTCTCTCTTTTCCTTCCTTGTTTCCTTTTCTATTCTCTCCCTCTTTCCCCTCCCGATTTCTCCTTCTCCATTTTGACCCTTCTCCTTTCCTATTCTGCCTAAGATGTTTTCATTATTTCCTTGAGAAGAATTGCTGTACATTTTACCAGTTGAAATCTCCCCTCTCTTTGTCTGAGCAGACTGGCTCCAGTGTAAGTTTCCCTTCAAAGGTATAGCAAGGCCAGTTGGGAGAGGAAAGAGCTGCCTAAGCTGTCTTACTAGCATCTGTCAGTTTCTCCCGGAAAAATGAAGGCTGCCCTCTTCAAGACGTTGGCAGGGATTTGGGAACACAATATCATAAATTAACTTTTTGAACAAAAGATGGCTAGTTTAAAATAGAACTTGTGACAAACCAGACCAAATTTAGCACAATAGCAGTTAGCATCTATCCAACACAGAATACAAATGTGAAGAACCTGATAACTTTGCTAAATGAAAACTTGCAAACATATCAAATCTTGATGACAGTCATAAAAATTCATTCTAAATTGAAATGTCCAGGATGTACATAGTTTTCATTTCTAACAGGATCATAGATTCAAAACTGGAATGGGTTTAGAGATCAATTAATTCAACCCCCTTAGAGCACTGAATTTGGAGACCTCTGTACAAATCTTGTCTGACATACTTTTTAGTTATGTGATCTAGGGCATGTAATTTAAACTATCTTAGCTTCATATATCCCATCTATAAAATGAAGGTAATACTAGCATCTACCTAATAAGATTTTTGGGAGATTCAAATAGGATAAGGTATGTAAAGCCCTTTGGAAACCTTGAAGTGCTATATAAGTGCTATTTATCATTATCCCACACCAGGAAAATGAGGCCCAGAAAGAGGTAACTTATTCAAAACCACACAGTAAAAGTAGTGAGTTAAGATTTGAACTTGGATTCTGTGGCTTCTAAGTCATAACTCCTATGGAATTATTTTGGTCAGGTGGCAGTGAACTATATCTACACTGATGAATGGGTCCCATACATTGTAGATCCAAGTATATTTCATGATTGGTGCACCTTCATTACAGAGGTATTTTGTCTCATTATTATATTGTTTCTAGAATCAAGTAATTTGGTTCAGTTTAATTAGGCTATTTTTTTGCACTCATTTCTTTGCTTACATGCTATTACATCCCCCTCCCCACAAAAAATGTAAGTTTCTTGAAGTCAAGGACTCTAGATTTTGTCTATTTTATTTCTAACAATTTAATGAATGAATGAATACAACATTAAGTGTAAAGTACTGTGATTAAATGCTAGGGAGGCAAATAAAAAAGCAAGACAACTGGAACACTATAGGTATTTAAAATTATATATTGAATTAAATTCAACTGAATAAATATGTATTAAGTAATAATTATTTTAAAGACTTTTTCTGGGCATTGCAGTTACAACATTAAATCATACATTAGTTTCTAGTAACAATTTTGCCGTGACAATATGTATATATTGTCATGTATGATATAATTAATTAACAAAAAGTAGATATCAAAAATAGGCTGTGAATTTTGAGACCGAACACTTTTAGTTGAGGGAAATCAGAGAAAACTTTATGGAGGAATTGGTTCTTAAGTTAGATGGTAAAGAAAAGAAACAGTTTCAGCAGGCAAAGTTGAGGAGAAAGTAGGAGTAAAAATATGGTTATATGTGAAGGCAATACAATAACAAGAGACTGCATATTTCAGTGTGGCTAAAGCATTTTTTCTGAATGTGAACAGTGTGAGAAAGAGCTGGAAGGTAGTACTGGAACCATATACTCTTACATATTGAAGATAGACATTTAGACTTTGTTCACTAGATGATGGTGGGTTGTATGTGGAGTGCAGTATAAAGGGGAAAGTGTGAATGTAGGAATGCCAACAGGGGGCTAATTATAGGTAGTGCAAAAAGGAGGAGAAGAAATCTAGTGATTTCACTAAGAGTGGAGAGGAAAGACCAATGTGAGAAATGGAGCATTGAAAAAAAATCCAAATTATTTGCAAATAGGAAACAGTTTGCACTTTTATTTTTTTCTAAGAGGAACAACATGTTTTGTTAGAAAGATACCTGAATTCAGAGCAAAGACATCTGCATTCTACTTCTGGTTCTAATATCTACTAACTAACTATGTGACATTCAGCAAGTTCTTTACTCTCTCTGAGTCACAATTTACTCATGTAAAATCAGGGTGCTTGACAAGATCAGTGATCATGTTCAAGTAGTTTCTTGGACATAATACTATACTGTGAATTTTAATGAAGTGGGCCTCAAATTGCATATAATGTATGTTTACAATGCTACACAAATACACAAGTCTCATAACTCTTTCCTATTGTCTTATGTAAAAGATAATGCTGTGCAGTGAACAGAAAATGTTTGAGAAGCAATGGACCAGATGATTCCAATATTTAACCAGCCTTAATATTCTAGGGCCTCTAAACAAAGTAAAATTGTTCATCTGAATTTTACCATATTGTTTTCTTCTTAAATTTGGTGGCTAATGTTCATACTACTATACTGATTTCAAGATATGTAGCTTAGTAGAAAGAACACTGGATTTGAAGTGAAAAATCCAAATTCCAATCCTTTTTTTAGTATTCACTAGCTCTATGATCTTGGCCAAATCTCTTCATTTTTCGGTGTCTCCATTTTCCATTTGGTAAATTGGGATAATTACATTATGTGAATATCTCAAGAGACTGTCATGAGGATGAATGGAGATAATTTATGTTAGGCACTCTAGATTTTCATATTTTTTTAATAACACTGAGTTTTTCATTGAAGTCATTGTATTGAGGAAGCACCAATATCACAATCTCTTGATCATGAAGCAGAGAATGTTGATCTTTGGCTCATCTCCCTTGACTTTTCCAATACTTGGAGCTTTTATTTAAAAAGAAAAAAAAATAGAGCCCCACTTGTAAAAGCACTTTTGGTGTCAGTGAAGAAGTATTTACTATGACTTTGCAGTGATAGTTGTGTCTCTACCTCCAGAGTGCCTAAGACATGTCTTAAACCAAATATTGTCTATTTTGACTGGCTTTTCCTTCAAGACGACTGTGAACTTGGACAAATCACTACACTCCCAGAGAACTACTCTTTCTCAGGATTAACATGCCTAGTTCTTTCAACTGATTTTCTTTTGGCTTGCAACTGAGTTCCTTCACTGTTCAGGTAGAGACCCTCTGTATGTTCTCCAATTTGTCCATGTCCTTTTCACCTTAATTATTTTGACTACTTTGGGAAAAAAATTAGTTTGAATTATTGTTGTTGTTTAGTTGTTTCAGCTATGTCCAACTCTTTGTGACCACTTTTGGTGTTTTCTTGGAAAAGATATTAGAGTGGTTTGCCGTTTTCTTCTCTGGATCATTTTTAGATGAGGAAACTGAGACAAAAAAGGTTAAATTATTTGCCTAGTTAGGAAATATCTGAGGCCAGATTTGAACTCAGGAAGATGAATTCTCTTGACTCCAAGGCAGGGGTTTTGTACACTATAGCAATTATGTGCGCCATTTGAATTATTAAGGATTTCTAAAGTTTTATGAAGAAATTTATATTTTAAAGAGGTTATTTATCATGTTTTTAATTGTATGATAACTGAGAATAAATGATAAACTATTAACCTAAATAACAGTGAAAATTATATTTTTGCAAAGCCATGATTTTTTTTGGTTTTGATTTTCCCCAGTAATTCACCAGTATACATAATCAGTTAATATCAATTTTCCCTAATTACCTTGGGCATAATAACTCACATTCACATAGAAAAAAAATAAAAACCTTAAAAGTTGTATTGCATTCAAGTAAGAAATTTAGGTAGCAAATTATTGCTAGGCTGTGTATCCTGTTCTTTGGAGCTACTTCAATGAATTAATAAGAAATATTTCTAATTAATTTGTAACAAGTTTTTGGCATGTAAACAAATACGTCTAAAATACTGGGAAAGTTTGTTTTGATAAATAGACCAGATTTAGAAATCTTGAAATCTTGTTTGCATTATTAATTTGCTTGGCTAACTCTTTTTTTTCTTAAATAAAAGAGAGCTAAATGTCAACCTAGTTTCTGCCTAAATGATAACAATAAAGTTTATATGTCGCATTTTATCCTTTTCAGTTCTTTTCATATAGATATTTCATTTATGTCTTAGGTTTCTCCTCTTCTGTCTTTTTCCACATTCTCTTCACTCTTTCTGGAATTTCCCTTTCCCTCACTGCCTCCTATTTCCTCCACAACCTTCTACCTTTTAAAAGTCATCTACCTTTTAAAGGTCACCTCAAAATGCTTGTTGAAGCTTTTTCTGATTCTCTTGGATTCTCCTTCTTTAGAATGCAGAACACAGCATTTCTTTTCTCATGAAGTTGATCTATATTTGAATTAACAGATTGATACCTAGAACTGAACTTCAAATTCATCTAGGCCAGGGAGGTTCTTAACCACTTTTTCAAATGAATTCTTTTGACAATTTGATGTAATCTATGCTTTCTAAGAACAGCATTTTTAAGTGAACAAAATAAAACACATGTAATTGGTAAAAGAAACAATGATATCAAAATACAATTATCAAAATAATGGGAAAAATATTTCAGGAGCCCATATTGTGAACCCTTGATTTTAATCAAGGATTCATAATATTCCATTCTCTCTTAGGGAAAGAATGGAAAGGAGGCAATAAAATTATTAAGTACCTGTTATGTGCCAGACACTTCAGTATGTGCTTTACCAATATTATCTCATTTGGTAATATAATATTTGAAAAAGAAATTACTTACCCAAGATCATATAGGCACAGCTGTGATTCAATCTCAAGAACTCTGACACCAGATTCAGTGTTCCTCCCCTACAATAACACCCTCCTGCAAGCTCTGTAAGACTAGGAATCATGTCTTATTTAATATTTGAGTTCTCTTCCCACCCCACTCACAAATTATAATTATGTATTTTTGAATGTTGAAGAAGCAATCATCTTATTTGATTCTTAAAACAAGGATAAAAGTTAAGCAGATTGGTGCAAAATAAGAGACATGGGGATTTCAGAGAAACATTGAAAGACTGTCATACTTTCCCTCCTCTGCCTCTCAGTCTTTTCCCTTCGCTTCTTCCCTCTTCCTCTTTTTTCCCCTTTCCCTCTCCTCTCCTTCCCTCTCCTTCCCCTTTCCTCCCTTCTCTTCTTTCCCCTTTACTTCATTTCTCTTCTTTCCCCTTTCCTTCCCTTCTTCCCTCCTCTTTCCGTCTACATCCTTTCTCCTTCCTCAGCCAAGACAATGCAATGGTGGAGAGGCCGAGGAGGCAGACATCATGGGATTGTGCCAGGACATGTTCTCCAAGATGGCCATGTACCTGACCGGCAAGCTGACAGCCACTAGTGAAGAATATAAACTTCTGGAAAATATGAACAAGCTGACAAATGAAATATCTAGAAATGAAAGATATTGCAGTCAACATAAGCAGAAACCTAAAGGACCTAAACCAGAAATATGCAGCACTTCAGCCTTATCTGGATCAGATCAGTTTAATTGAGGAGCAAGTAGCAACTCTTAAGCAAGCAGCCTACAAGTTGGATGCATATTCAAAGAAACTAGAAGCAAAATACAAGAAGTTAGAGAGGCGATGAAAATTCTTTAATACAAAGACTTGAACTCCACGAATGTCATTAGAGTTTAAATCAGTGAGATGGAACTTATCAGACTGCTGTGCTTCAGTTCCAGCAAATGCCGAGGGGCTGCAGGTCTGGAGAGGGCCAGGCTCCCCTTTGGCTGGATGTGTTACTTTGGCCACCCCTTGATGTCTTGCTAAAATCATCCCCATGGAACTCCACATTATCATGTACGTCCTTTTGTGCCCTGGACCAAAGCTCAGAAATCAGGATCAACCCCCCCAGCAGAGCAGACCCAGATGAGCTGCTCTGGCATCCTTATCTGTTATCCCTCCCCTCTCTCTTTCACTGTTGCAAATGCGATCCCACTCCCTAATCTGTTCTTGAAGTTAAATAATAAATATTGATATATATATATATATGTATATATATATATATATATATAAAGAAAGACTGTCATAGAATTATGTAGAGGGTGAAAATAGAACCAAAAGACCAAATATGCAGAGTAACTTTAATACTGTAAATTATACCAGCATTAAGAATCAAGCAAACTGTGATGTATTGTAAGGAACAATCTTTTGGAATCAAGAAACATATCTTTCTCTCTTCAGTGGAAAAGCAGAGATTTTAGAGGTGACATAGAGTACTATGCTTTTTCTGCAGTGTTAGTTTTTGTTTACATGTCTTTGTTACAGAAAAGAGTTCAGAGTAGGGATGGAGGCACAATTAAAGACTTGTGAAAACAAAAGGTTGTAACAAAAACCTTTTTTAAAAAAAAACCTAGAATAATAATTGTAGCATAACAGTACCTAATACATAGGGAAAACTCAAGCAAATTGTCCATGGTCACAGACCAACTTAAAGAGAAGAAAACCTGATTCTTATCTCTTCCAAACCTGGGCTGGTATTCTTTTAACTACATCATGCTCCTTTAAATGGGACTTTATTGGAGGAAATTCATTTTCATTGATTCCAAATATGATATTCATTTGCAGGCAGAGAGAGGGCAATAAAATGATTATTCTATGATATTAAAATCTAGGCACAATAGAACTAAATTAAAAATCATCTAATTGCTTTAATTTCTAACCTAAGTCATTTGGGATATAGAAATTTGAAATGGCAATAAACCACTCAATTTGAATTAGAAGAAAGAGAATTTCAACACTATCTGGCATTATCTTCCTTTATGTTATGATCTCCAGCATGATATGCTGCAGTAGAATCACTCCACTCTTTGTATCATGGATGAATTGCAAACCTGTCATTTGCACATTCTCTATTTATGTGAGTTTTCCATTAGGTCCACAGACATATGACACAAATATCACAAAGAGGGGAGTGAATAAAAATGATGGAGAGCAGAAAAACAGAGGCAGTACTTGCAAAGAGAATAGGTATTCTTGAAACCTACTTTACTGCATCACCATAGACTTGGAAATACTTTTGGTATGTTTTACTGGCAAAAGATAAAAGAAATTGTAACTCTCTTTAAAAAAAATGTCAATTCCTGTCTGTGCTGACAGTGCTATGCACACCTATAGCTTTAATTACATGTCTGATATGTCTCTATCAATCTACTTGCACCAGATCTATTTTTACACTGGCTTTAAAAAAAACCCATAAACCTTTTAAAAAAGAAGGTAGCATTTGAAGTCCCAATTCGAGGTTCCAGAACAAGCATTAGGCAGCAGCAAAATGCCAGCTGATGAAATTTATGAAAGAAAAAATCCTTCATGCTTTTGACCCAAGCAGGGAGACTGTACAAACTTCTTCAATTGTTCTTCTGTTGCTGCTATATAATACTAGGGAATTAACCTTACCTCTACATTCTAGTTGGTAACCTTCTTTTCTTTCTCCTAACTCACAAAATTCTTTGCCTCCACCTCTCTTACACACTCCTATATTATTTTATATTATAACTATTTGGCTATAGATTATCCCTCTTCCTTATTTTTTTTAACTAAAAAAGTCTATCCTTTGCTTCAGTTCTTACCTAACCTTAATAATTGATTGGGCATTGCCTCTGTCAAACTGAGACCTGTTAAAGACCAACATCTCCCACTACACTCAGAGCCATTTCCATCATATTGATGTATATCTTGTCACTGGACCCTGAGAGCTCCAAAGGAGAAAGTGAAACTGGTGACTTTGCATAGCTCTGCTTCATTTAAATCCCATTCACTTGCATGCCATGGTATCACATTCCTGATGTCCTAGTCCTCTTCTACAACAAAGGACAAACAACAACCACAGTTATAGGGTTTACAATAACTGGAGCTATGTCTTATCAAGGTGCATTGCTTCTAGGTCCTAATAAAATGCATTATATACAGTAGGAATTTACTAAATTACTAGATGAGGAGCTATGTAGTGAAGAGCTAGAGCACTGGGCTTGGAATCAAGACGACTCATCTTTATGAGTTCAAATCTGGCATCTGGTACTTACATCACACTGGACAAGTCATTTAACCCTGTTTCCCTCAGTTTCCTTATTTATAAAATGAGTTGGAGAAGGAAAGGGCAAACCACTCAAGTATCTTTTCCAAGAGTTGAACAAGCCTGAAATGACTGAACCAACAACAACAATCAACAGCAACATGATCTAATGCCCAGGGCTCTACATACATAAATGACTAGAAATGATATTTACTCATAAAAATAAAATCAGCACTCTTGGAATTTCCCATTCATGCCATATAAACTTTGAAGAAGTTGTATCTCTATATGCATGTGAAGTACTTCTATGTGTTGTGAAAGATAATAACTTATATTTGTTGAGTCTAGACTTAAAATTTTATTGGTACAAGGCACACTATCTTGAGATACCTTTCTTCAGTGACATAGGTTACCTAGTAAAATGTCCAGGTTCATTCAGTTGGAGGGAGAAGGGAAGATTGGAAAAATACAGACTTTAGTATCTGAGAAACTGAGTTCAAATCTTTGCCTCTTGTTACATTTGTAGCTTGTTTGAAGTCTTTTTATCTCCCTTGGACTCAGCTTCCTTGTTTGTAAAATGAGGGATTGGATTGCATGGCTGCTGAAATCCCTCCAAGTTTTCCACACATGACCCTATGTCAGAAGAAAATCTTGAGTCAGTTCTTGTAGGCTGTTACTTCTTATATTTCTTTAATGATTAATGTTGCACATCATTATGTGATACATTATCTTATTTGAATTTAATAACAATGCAGTGAAGTAGTTACTACAAAAATCCTCACTAAAATTTAGGGAGAAACTTACATAAAGTAAGGTTTTAGGGTAGGATTTAAACCCAGATCTTTCTAGCTCCAATCCTGAACCTATCAGTGATGATAGCCTGCTTCTACTTGTTGTGACAGGGCAACTTTTGTTTTTATGAATTTCTTTTTGAAGGGAAATAATCAGTTTTCTTCTAATATCATTCTTTTTTTGGTTGACTATAGCATTTCATAAGGAAATCTACTTGGAGGAAATAATTTTCCAACTAGTTTGAAAGACTTAGAAAAAAAGTCAACTCTAGGAGTAAAGAATTTACTTAAAATTGCAATGGCCTTATTTTTTTTAAATTTTCTTTCTTTTTTAAAAAATGTATTTTTTTCAAAAAGTTATTTTGCATAACAATGAACTTTTTTAAAAGCAAAAATATAAAGAAAAAGGAAGAAGAGGACAAAATAAACCAAAAAAATCAACATATTGCAAAAAAGATTCTGAAAATATATGCAATGATCTACAAGTGGGGATCTCCTACATTTGCAAAGGAATGGTGGGACTTCTTTTCTTATATCTTTTCTTGAGGACCATGCTTGTTCCCAATAATTTTGTAGTAATCATTTTTTTGGTTATATTTTGGTTCTATCTATTCACATTATTATGATCACATTGTATGTGTATTCCTGGCTCTGTTTACTTTACTCTTCATCAAGCCTTTCCATTTCTCAAACTATCTTAGTCTCTTTTGGTGAGCCCTAAACTGTAACATGCTGCTTTCCATTTCTTTGTTTGAGAAATGTAATTTTGGATCCTATTATCTTAATTGTCAACATAGCAAACTGACAAAAAAATAAAAATAAGATTTAAAAGTTATTACTGAGAAATTTGAAGTTTCTATCAAGAACTCTAGAAGAATTCTGTGAAAAGTGTGAATCACAGGGAAAGTATCCATCTAATCAGTCATGGGACCTCCATGACCTTTCTTTAAAGTGACCTTTTAAAATTACAATAAAGGTGGCAGCTAGGTGGCACAGTGGATAGAACACCAGCCCTGAAGTCAAGAGGACCTGAGTTCAAATCTGGCCTCAGACACTTAACACTTCCTAGCTGTGTGACCCTGGGCAAGTCACTTAACCCCAATTGCCTCAGCAGAAAATAAATAAATAAATGAAATTACAATAAGGGCCATATCCCTTTCTTTGTTTCTACTCTCTCTTAGCATTTTTTTTTAAATAAATTCTGATTTTATTTCTTTTTGCTGATTCTCTGTTAATGAATAAATAAATTACATTTAGTTAGAATATTTTCCTGACATTTAGTGTGCCTTACTCATAAATCTAGGGTGTGATGAAATACAGCAATCATAAGGAATAAAGTAAAATTTTTTCAAAGGTTAGAGGTCTAAGTTAAGATTGTGGATAGAGCAAATCCACAATCACCATACCCCTTAATTTTAGCCCCCTTTTTTTTTAAATTTTATTTTATTTGCATAACATATGTGTGGGTAATTCTTCAACAATAACACTTACATAGCTTTCCATTAGAAATTTTTCTGACCAACTTCCCCACCCCTCCCCTAGATGGCAGGATATCCACTACATGTTAATTATGTTAAAATATTGGCAAATCGAATATATGTATACATATTTCCAAACTTATCATTGTTGTGCAAGAAAAATCTTATCTACACAAATGATATATCAGATAAAGGAAACACAATGTAAGCAAACATCAATCAAGGAGTATGAGAATGTTATGTTGTGGTACACATTTCGCATCCCTCTCTCTGGGTGTATATGGCTTTCTTCAGTGAACAATTGGAGGTGGTTTGAAACATATCATTGTTGAAGAGAGCCATGTCCATCAGAATTAATCGTCATATAGTACTGTTGTTGCCGTGTATAATGATCTCCTGGTTCTGCTCATTTCACTCAGCATCAGTTCATGTAAGTCTCTCCAGGTCTCTCTGAAATCATCTTGCTGGTCATTTCTTACAGAACAATAATATTCCATAATATTCATATACCATAATTTATTCAGCCATTCTCCAATTGAAGGGCATCTATTCAATTTCCAGTTTCTAGCCACTACAAAAAGGGCTGCCACAAACATTCTTGGACATGTAGGGCCTTTTCCTTTCTTTATGATTTCTTTGGGATATAAGCCCAATAGAAATGCTGCTGGGTCAAAGGGTATGCACAGTTTGATAACTTTTTGAACATAGCTCCAAATTGTTCTCCAGAATGGCTGTATCCATTCACAGCTCCACCAACAATGCATCAGTGTCCCAGCCCTCCCACAACCCCTCCAACATTCATCATTAACTTTTCCTGTCATTTTAGCCAATCTGACAGGTGTGAAGTGGTACCTCAGGGTTGTCTTGATTTGCATTTCTCTGATCAACAGTGATTTGGAGCACCTTTTCATATGACTATAAATAGTTTTAATTTCATCCTCTGAAAATTGTCTGTTCATATCCTTTGACCATTTATTGATTGGAGAATGGCTTGAATTTTTATAAATATGAGACAATTCTCTATATATTTTAGAGATGAGACCTTTATCAGAACCCTTGAATGTAAAGATGATTTCCCAGTTTATTACTTCCCTCCTAATCTTGTCTGCATTGATTTTGTTTGTACAAAAACTTTTTAACTTAATATAGTCAAAGTTATCTATCTGGTTTTCAATTAAGAGTTCCAGTTCTTCTTTGGACATAAATTTATTCCATCTCCAAAGGTCTGAGAGGTGAACTATATTAC